>VXBT01001131.1:544613-559973 GCA_013400235.1 Oriolus oriolus | reverse complement strand
CCGGAGCGGCTCGGCCCCGGTGGCGCCTGACCGCCCGCTCGGACACGGCCACCGGCACCGGGGCCACTCCGCGATCAGCCGAGAGCTCGGGGGACACCGACCCGGCCGCGCCGGCCCCGCCCGACGGGAGGAGCGCTCTGGCCCCGGCTCCCGCCCGGCACCGTGCTGCGGGAGCGCTGCCGGCCACGGCAAAACCACCCGGGAACGAGGGAAAACCTTCCCCCTCGGATGCCGAGGGGACTGGATGGGTTTCCCTCCAAGCCGCGGTTCAGATGCCTGGTGCCACCGGCAAACACGAATCTAGTACAGTGAACTGCAGCTCCTGTCTCCACCTGAGGATCTAGCCCAGAGCGCGGAGCACAGGGACCCTCGTGGCACTGCCTGGGACACACAGACAACACCAACGACGGGAATTCTCCTGCCAGCACTGCAACCCCAACAGCATCCTCCACCTGCGCTAAGGGGAAGACTATTCCCATCCCTGTCTTTCTAAAGATGCTGCTTCATCATCTTGCTGTTTCCCACCACCCTCCAATGCAGGTCACTGACACAGTCACCGGAATCACACCCTGGGAAGCGATGCTGTCAGCGTGGATGCAAACCAACACATGAGAAAAAGCTAGAGAGTCTTTTTCTAGGGACACAGTGATCAGAACAACCAACTCCAGGGGAAGGAAAACACACCTAACAGAGCTAGTGAGATTACAACAGGCACCATGGGTTCTTTGCCAGGACGCTTGAAATCATGCCACATTTTTAATCCCTGCTAGCAAGAGACAAACAGCTGCATAATTACTTGCAAGCACAAGTTAACAACAAGTGAACAAGTGTTTTCGTGGTAAACACAGATACTCGTTTGCTTCAACTGCCTAAAACTCAGAAGTTGGGGGTCATCCTGCACCAGCAGCCACTATTCCTCAGTGCTTGGGATATTGAAGACTTAGGTCTTGATCTTGTTCTGTAACAAGTGTCCAGTCAAACCAGTTTGGTTGTTGCACTTGTGCCACGCTTCCCAGCCATGACAGGTTAGCACCAAGACATCTGAAAGCAGAGAACGTGCTGCTGGGGCCGCGTGCCAGCAGGTCCACCAGATCCACCAGGCATCCCTGCAGCCTCATGCAGGACTGCCAGCACATCAGAGCACTTTTGGAAGCCTAAACTCATCTCCCAGCCTTCAGTCAAGGTGCACTGCAGCTTGTCCTCCACAGACGAGAGCTGGATCTGCATCCTCCCACCATCACTCCTGCCCTGCACAAAATGACTTCTGAGTGTTATTTTGCTGGAACATTTGTTCCTGTGAGACCCTCAGGGCAGGGTGCTGCCAATGCCAGCAAGAAGAGCTCTACCACAAAGCTGTGCAACAGCTCTAAGCAGGGTTTTCTCCTGTTCATCAGCTTGGTAACCAATCCATACCAAGCATTGATTTTTCCAAACACCAAGAAGAGTTAGAGCAGCAAATTGATGCATTTTATACGCTAAAGCCAATGCAAGTTAAAGGCCACCGTTTCCAAACAAGATATTTAATTTCACTGTCATTACACGAGTAGTCACCCCTAACAAGAAATGAAAGAGAGCATGAAGGCAGCACCCAAAATGAAAACAGATGAAAACTAGCTTTTGTGCTCACATGTACTGACAGGAGAAATATTCCTGGTAAGACTCCCTGAACTATGTTTTACTCCTAGGTGTGTAGTAGGTTTTCTGTTAGGATTTGGACAGTCACCCACTCAGAGAGAAATCCTGCTCCTACTGAGGTCAGTGACACACTTGTGACTGCACTGAGCCTGAATTCCACCCATCCTTCTTCAGGCTGCCAGCCACAAAAAGAAAAGTATTACTCAGAGGAGCTGATGCCTCGAAGGTAGATCTTAGGAACACAAAGAAATACTAGATGTATATTTTGTATGAACAGTTACTTGAAGAAAAAGTGTTTTGTCACAGTTTGTTATCTACCTGAAAACAGCCAGAAATGTCAGCTTTAAAAATAGCCTTTGAGCAAAAATAAAGACTGACATCAGACCAGAGGTTTATCTTCAATATCTCCACTAAATAAGGGAAGATGTTAGCATAGAATTATCTTTTTTTATCTATGTGAACTATTTTCCCCTCACTCTGAAATTCTCTTGTGATATTCACTAAGTCACTAAGGAGTCCCAGTAAGCTTCACATGCTAGAAGATACACTGTCTGCAAGACCCAGCTGATACATGAGATGTCTCTTTTGGGCTGTCTCTGGTAAGATAGGAATGACTGCAACAAATCCAGAGGGAGAACCATAGGGACAGGACAGGAAAAGGATTGAACTTTTTAATCTTTATTTAATTAAAATTGATTTAGGAGTTGATGGTTTCTTGACTCCACCTAGCAGACCAGCCAGTACTAAAGACTCTTCTGATCCACAGGTGGGTTTTAAGATTCACCTTTTGAAATTTGGAAGCATTTGCTACTTGTCTTGGGAATATTGCAACATTGGTTTGGCCAAAGCACAACCTTGCCTTCACTGAATATCAGGAATACAAGTATTGAAAGCAAATTAAAAAGTGATTCTCAGAAGAGAGAAAACAACACTGAGAAGTCATTCCTTAGGAAAGTAACAGAGATGACTTAGTTGTCTTCTGAGCTGGGTCAATGAAAACGATTAAGAAACAGCCTCACAAATCAATGGAAAGGTTATCTGGAAATGTCCAAGAAAGTGAATCTGACATAGAAGAGACTCCTATTAATTCCCCTTATGCTATAAAGAAATGTACAGACAGGTTAACAATGCATTTTTCCTCCTCATTACAGTCTTTGACACAAAAATAAGGTGTCTCCCTGCACTGAGAATTGCTCCCAAAGAGACATTGTTTTCACTGTTCCTGCAACTGGGTTTGCTGGACATCCCTGTTTTCTCTATCTCAATTCACACACGTCTCTCAAAGAAAGATGCAGAAAGCCGGGCAGGCAAAAAGCCCAACACTGAAGGAGAAGATGGCAGGGAAGAATGCTATTTTTATGCTTAGAGAAAGTGGAAGCTGAAAACACCAGTCTCAATGACATGAGAACTGTCAGCAAGAACAGATAATTACACAACGTGAATTCATCCTCATGACAATGACTCTAATGAGATAGGAAATGGAATAAAATCAATATTCTATTTACACTGATAGGGCAGTCTCAAAGCTTGAAATTGCCAAATGGCTGTCTTTTAAATCAAGGAACACAAAATTACTGACTGCCTTACAGTATTTTCAAAACACCTCTGCCAAACTCAAAGTTTACCAATAACATATCTCACTATAAAATTTGGAAGAGATAACAGCAATTACTCCACAGCACAACTGAGGGATATAATTATAGCACTGTCACAAAATTAAACTGAAACAATGAGCTAATTAACATCTTGTCACATAAGAGTATAGGACTGAATAAAGGAAAATATTCTTTAGTAAACTACAGCTGAAGAACCCAATTGTCTCACACTCAGGGCTGCACCTGCAGCTCCCATAGGACAGCATGGAAAAGCAAGATGACTCCTCTTTCAATTTTGCACTTTTGTATATTTCAGGAAGAAATGGGAGTGCAAAAGCAGGAGCAGAGAGCAGCCAGCTCTAGAACAGGACTGCCCTGGGCTGGATTTCACAGCTCCCCAGCCCAGCACCTTGGCACTCGGAGCCCCGTAAAACTACAAGCACATGTTAGCTTTGAACTACCAAGTGCCACACCAGATTCGCAAAAAAACTGCCAACACCACTTCCATGACCCAGATATTTTGCATGATATACATAGTTTTAGTACTACTACTAGTAGTGTTTTAAAGGTTTTTTCTGTACTGTTTTAGCTCTGACAGACTTGCCTGGTGCAACCTCCCACTGACTTCAGTGGCTCCTCCAGCACGTCCCCATCAGATGCGGTTTTATCTTGAGTCTATTTCACAGTTTCTGACACTGTTTTAGCAGAACCACCTAACTGTCACATTCCATCTGAATTTAACACACCCAAGTGTACTCGGTTTATGAAAACTTGATAAATAATGAAAAAAGAGGCGACATGTCGTACACTACGTGCCCCAACCACGTGCAGGAATCAGGTATTGCTCCAAGACTTCCGTCCCTAATCAAACTGCACTTCCCACCAGCAGCGCACGGGCACTGACGTACAAATCCCACAGCCCAATCCTCTCTTACTTTAGATTATAGTAATGCTATTTTCAAGTCAGAAAGTTACACTGCAAATTCCATAAACCCTCTTTCCTTTAAGGAGCAGATGGTTACGGATTAACTGCTTTTGCTGTAATTTAAAAAAATTTTAAAGTCACGAAACATGCCTGTTGAATTTTTTTAATAACCTGGGGTATATATCAATCGCTTTTACAAAATTTGAGACTTCAGGGACACACAGGATTCACAGTTTGACAGCATTAGCTAGATGTGTATTTAAGAGCAAGAACAGGCACAGGCCACTCTGTGTCTCTGCACAAGGACGTGGCACACAAGTTGTTATTCTGTTCTTGCAACTTTAAGCCAGGGACACAAAATGGGGAAGGACTACCCTGCCTTTAATCCACTTTTCATAAATTTATGTGTTACAAAGCATTTACATATCCATCCCCACCCACCACTGAAGTTGCAAATACTGGTAATAAAAACGTATTTACATTGTAATTCCTTTACCAAAACATTCACATAATGTATTTTAGAAATGGGAAGTTCTGTATTATCCTGGCACAGGTGAATTCCAACCATAAAAGAAGTGACATTGCCCAAGCAAGTCTAAAAACAAGTTGTTTATCTTTAAAAATAACAGTAATCTAGAGATTTAACTTAAAATTCCAAGAACTAACAAACTGAATCGAAAAAAACAAAACCTGCTTTATTAAAATCAGTTTTATTTTCTTGTTCTAGTAGTATTTTTAAACAAGTTGTTTCTATACAAAGACATTTGAGAGGCCATAATAAATCAGCTATGCACTCTTCCAAAAACTACAAGCTATTTATTAATCTGACTCTTGCACATGTTGTTTGATTAACTGCAAATGTACACAAGCCAAGCAAGGCAGGAGAGCAGCAAGATGACCCACGGCAGCAGGGTCAGCCCAGGACCTGGTCCCCCAACCCCTGTCTCCCCGGGGCAGCACAGGGTGCATGAACACAGACCATTTCACCTGTAAAACCTTCCCTGCTCTCTCCTGCACCATGTAGGTGTGACTCCCATGCTCATTATCGTGCGTGTTTCAGTGGGAGCGGGTGCTGGGTGCTGTCCTCAAGAACAGCCATGTGGGACAGTCCAGGATGAGACCCACAGCTGAGATTCAAAGCTGGGAGGCACCTTGCAGCAGTAGCAAAGAGGCAGAAACACTCCCATAGTGACAGGTGATTTCTAACTGCACACGTGTGTATGAATTTATATAAAACAGGATGATTAGCATCATCCATAAAAATAACCACTACAGAAAAAAAGCCATGTCCATGACTCAGCAAGGGAAGGAGCTGCTTCCCTCTGACATCAAATTCAGCTGATGCCGAGGGTTTCAGGGAAAAGTGACCTGGAGGAGCTCTCACTGGCGAGAGATGCAGTAGACACCAGCCCTGGCTTCTCATGGGTCTGATGCCTGAACATCTCCCCTACTGCTAAGGAAAACAGACCAGCACCTTATTACTGCTCAGGCTTCCACTTAATAATTGGTTTTCACTTCTCTTCCTAATGCAGCTGCCATGCGGCCCTGGTGCAAAGGGTGGCTTTTCCTTCCCCAGAGACAGCTGGATAAAGCAGTGGGAAAAAGGAGTCCTGAGAGACCACTGCAGTCAGCCCCTGATGGATCAGGACATACTCATGGTTACTGCTAACAGTGTTAATTTATTAATAGTAGCGTTTCCTCCAGACAATAAGCTCCTCCCCTTGGCGTCACTAACTCATCCCTGGCTGGGCCACCCCTCCCACGTTCGCCCACAGCAAACACAGATTTCAAAGTTCTTGCCCATTCACAAGACAACCACTTTGTTAGGACACTAATTTCGGGTCAGGAGTCTGGATGCAGCCACCACATCCCTGCACACATCAAATTAACTAGCAAGATTAAATCTGAACCTAATTACAGGAATAGAACAGGCCATTCATGTCACCTGCTCCACGCTGGTGTGCCATCCTGCTCCCGGTGACAGCGCCAGCAGCTCACCTGGCCCTGCGGACACATGGACCACAGCGGGGCACAATTCCCTGGGGGACACCTTGCTGCTCTCTGCCTGCTGCCTTACCAGGCACACTCCCAGCCCGGCCCACCGGAGTTACAGTAATTATGGATTGCTTCATCTTGCACCTGACTCGAGGGCAACCGAAAACGGACATGAGTCCAGCTAATGAGGAACTCGTTACACCGAGTTCTGCTTGCAGCAGCTCCTAGAACTGGTCACTTCAGCTCAGGCATGGCAAGCTATGGCAATGCAGGGACAATCACACGCTTCTGCCCAAGGACCAGAAAATTACGCGGGAATGAGGGAAAGCAGAGTCATCAATGCAGTTCAGTTTGGACTGAAGGACTGCTGCCGAAGGGGCAAACCAGCACCCTGGCTCTGCAGCATGGCCGAGCAGCGCCAGGCACAGCACCCTTGAGGAAAGACCGCGAGTCCCACACCTCTGAAACCACCCCAGTATCCCGGAGTGGCAGCGCTGCCCTGCTGGGGACACTTGGAGCAGGGAGGCATTGCCAGCTCAGTGCAATGACGACACTGCCCGACTCCGCTCACCAGCACGAAGCACCAGGCAAGGACAGTCCTGGAAAACACTCCAGCATCTGCTGTGAGACAGGAGACACAGCCGACTGCGTTCACGTTCACAGCTGCCTGTTTCTCAGGGAATCTCAGATCCAAAATAGAGCATTTTCAATGTTTTGATACATTCTGGCCCTACATTTAATTTATGTTTATAATCACATCCTTCCAGGATAATAAAAACTTGCACAACTTCTCAGAAAATACAATGAATCTATATAATCTATTTCATTAGCTACATAAGAATCTAAACCACAGAGAATGGGATTTTTAACTCTCTCTGCTCTGTCTCCTTCTGAGGTATCAGAGATGACTGTTATGCACTAAATACAAAATGATTTTTCCACACACAGCAAAACGAAACCAGTTTAGGAGACGCTTTCCTTGACTTAATAGAGATCCCTACATATACACTGCTCAGCAACACAGAAACACTTACTGATGTGATTAATTTTGGATCATGACCAATCTCACGCAAACTAAATAAATACATGTGTCTTCAGATATCAAGCAAAAGCTCCAAATTAGTCACCGGTATTAAAAAGAAGTAATAAAAACTGCATGACTTTTATTTTAGGAAAGAAGTGGAAAATATCTTTGAGACAAGTTTTTAATCAGTATTTGCTTTAGTATACTGTTATGCTTGTTCATTTTGAATCGTGGTATGTAAACAGCTAATAATAACCATGAGAAACAACCCTCTCACAGCCCCTGCTCAGAACAGCCTCCTGCACACGACCTCAGCCAGGAGAGCTTCCACCACACAGGGGACAAGTTACGAAAGGGGCTCCTCAGCTGGGCTGCTCCCTATGCATGTGACAGCAGTGATGCCACTGACACTGTGCCATAGTATTTCTCACATGGAATGCCCTATGGGTTCTCCTCAATGTGTCTTCTTTTCCATTAACACACCAGTGCAAGCTACCCAAATGGAACGCAATGAAGGAATTTTGGAAAAACCTGAGCTCAGAAGTTTACTATTTTCCTTGTATTTTCCCTCCTACCTCTAAAAGCCACTTTAAAACACCAATAATGAAAGTTTAAATTTCTACTCTTACACAAAAAACATGGTGTATTTGGAAAATAGCTTCTGAAATGACTTAAGAAAAACTAGCTTTTATAAAAATGGTGATTAAAGACAGAATGCTTCAAAGTTGTAGAAAACAAAACAAATCCAATATTTCTGTTGGTCATGCAGAAAAATGAGTGAAAGAAGTTCAAATGCTTGTATTTCTATTCCACCATTAGCTGTATTTAATTAGAAGATTTGAACAGAGCTGTGTCTACTTTTCACAACAAAAATCACATCATTAAAGATTTACTTATTGAATATATTTGCACATAAATACAGGAGCTCAATAAAATGTTGATAAGCAACAAACAAGGTATTTGCCCAGGGACTTCCTTCCCAGCAGCCTGCAAAGCTCCAGCAACACAGCAAGCGCCTGCACTCCCAGAACATTTTTAACTGCTACACATCAAAAAGCTGAAACATACATAATTACATTATCAGGATCACAGACTCACTACCTTTGATTTTTCACTACTTGAAAGAAGGCTCAAAGTCCACTGAAGTTGTGCCTACGTTTGGAGCATGGAAGGATTCCCATATAAAAGTACAGGTAAAGAGTAACAGACTTCACTGAAAACCAGAGGTGGCCATACAAAGTCAAGAATGCTGCCCAGGCACTAATAAACTCTTCCACACACTGGAATAAACATTTTTGTTCGGCTTTTATTCCAAGCTTCAGAGAGTCATAGAAGAAAAAATGGAGAGTTTATTTCTCCCAAGAAAGCCCTGCAGTGTTTATCAGCGCGTGCAGCTGACGGGACCTTCCTTCCACGGAAGCCAGAGGCACAGGCAGCGCTGGAACAGCCGGCGAGCGGCGGCCCTTGGGAGCGACGAGGAAGAGGAAGGGCGGGTGGCCCTGCACAGCACCTCCGCCAGCGGCCCCCAGCGCCTGCGCACACCCAGACACCTACTTTATATGGCCAAACCTGTGCCTTCAGCTTGGCAACCTGCTCGGAAAACCTGACACACGTGCCTGGTGCAGCGTGCTCCGCAGCCCGCTCGCTCCTCCACGGTGCCCGGGGAGCGCGGAGTTCAAAGGCTCGAGACCCTGGGTACATGTAGACCCAACGGACACAGCAAGCTCCACGTGCTCCCACAGCAGTGTACTTACATTTAAAGGAAAAGCCTATCTCCTCGAGCGCCGGGTACTGTCACTGCAGTGCAGATAACGCCACCGCAGCGCCACAGCTCCGGCAGCCTCAGGAGCACATCCCACGGGGGCTTTGGCTGCCCGCAGCCCATCCCTGCCCAGGGCGGCGGGGCAGCCCGGGCTTACACAGAGAGGAGCGCCGCGGGCCTTGCAGGACCAAGCTGGGCAGTTCTGATTGCTCTCCCTTTTTTAGAAGGAAAAAATTCCAATTAACTTCTCTGGAAGCAGGATTGGGCCCAGAGCCCAAAAATGCTCTGGGTTCCCAAGTCCTTACTCACTGCTCACAGTTGGACTCGCTGGCGCAGGAGACAGCAACGCAGCAGGAATGCGCGGGGCTGCTGCAGGAGGATTTGGGAGCCCGGGGCCCAGCCCTGCTCCTCCAGCCCAAGCTCAGCCAGGGCTCCGTACGTGCTGCAGTAAATGCCAGCCATGTACGGTACAAATGCTGCCCTCACTCTCCCCGGTCCCTCCAAACGGGGAATGCAGATGCCATCAGCTGCCTCCTGTGCAGGCTCTGCAGGCAGACCTGAACCCACAGCCACCCAAGTCAGGACATGCTATTTATAATGCTTTCAACATTTCACTTTTCTCTACAAATAATACCTGCTCCAAGTTCAAGTCCAAGGCATATTTTGCCTTGCCAGATGATCTGCGACCGTCTCATGACTTATTACATTGTTATCGCTGCTAAGCTGAGCAAACAGGGCTGCTAAGTCTATTAATCTTCTGAAACACGGAGTCTGAAACTGTAGAAACAAAACATCTCAGTACAAGATACATAAAATGTGCTATAGAGAGATAAGGGGGGAATTCAGCGCACGCTCTAAGTTTTTTCTGTGCCGCTGCAAGCAAAGCTGACGCACTTTTGCAAGAGCCGACTCTGGATGTAACATTACCAACAAGTTACATAAGGGAAAAGAAATTCCTTTTACAAGAGCAGCCTGCCCCAGGGCGGACAGCAAGGTACACTTCCCACAGGAAAACCCGGACACTCGGCAGACGCTGGAATTGCCACCTGTGCGTTCACAAGAAGGACTGATAAAAGGAGTCCAACCCAGCCAGGCTAACCATGGCGGGCTGTGCAGAAGCTCTGCTCAAAACACCAAAGCACCGGACATATTTCAACCTATCTAGTACTTACTGCTTTTTATTGTGCCAAAATTCACTTGATTCAGCTGCTCATATACAGCGTGCATAATTATGTACCAAAATATTTTTCTGTGAAAACAAGTATTTGGCCTATTTGCCCAAAGCAAAGGTCCCATGAGCACACAGGAGTCATACATTTTATCACAGTGCTCAGATCAGGGCAGCTCCAGGAGGTAGTGGGGCTGTGGAAGGACACACAGACCCAGGCTGAGCTGGCCCATGCCCCAGGCTGGGCTAATGCTGATCATGCACTTGCCTTATGGCAATTATAATCTGGCTACACAAAACTCAGGCCCAGCTGCATTTTCCTCAGGCCTGGCTGCCTCAGTTTTCCTGTACAACCTGTAGATTCAAACCAAAACGAACTCAACAGCAGGATTTTGCACCCTCGTGACAGAAATGCTGTCACCTTTCTCACTGCTGCTGCTCTTGCTAATTTGTACCAACAGCAATTTTACCTTCAAAAATTCAAGCTTAGTCAAGCTGAACTGTGAGAACACAAGTTAGATTTTACTGAGGATAGATTAAACCTATCGAAAACTTTTTTTTTCTTCCCAGCTACTTAAAATAAAGATGTTTTGGATTAAAATACTTTCCTATAACAATTACATGCATATAATCTGAAACATGGACTATTTCACAGGGTAGGAGTTGACAGAAAGTAGACATTTAAAAAAATTAATTGACCCCTTAGGAAAAGCAGTTCTCCTGATAGATAGTGGGATTTCACCCCGAGGTCAGCACACATCAAACCCAGCCCCCAAACTGCCCAGTGGGCATAGGCAACCTTGTATATGTCAACCTGCCCCAGCTCTGGGTGCTGCTGTCGCTTTCCTGTCACTGCCTCTAAAGCTGTTGAAGAGACTTCAGAGTATCTTCAGAACAGGAGAACTTCCTGCTGGTTTTGAGTGCACAGATCAGGGTAAACCAACATTTGTCACTGGCTTTATTCTCTGAGCAAAGTACTGACTAGGACATTGCCCCTGCACAGACTGCTGAAGGGAGAGTGCGCTCCAGCATCCTCACAGGAACCACACAAAGCCTTCACCTCACAACTCTGTACACTAACCGTGTATTTTCTTATCTTGGGATGTACTGAAGTTTCATCACAATTACAACACAGTTTTAATAGTCTATTCTCTTCACTTGTTAATTGCGGGGAACTCTCTTTGACACTAATGGAATTGCAATTGCACATATTCACAGCAGAGCAGGCTCCAAATGTCACCAAGGACAGCATTCAAACATATTTATGAGTTTATGCTTTTAGTAAATAACTATGGGGTGGGAGGAAAGAAATGTTGTTTACTTTGCTGCATTACTTGGGAAACTAAGTTTACAGTATATAATTGTTAATAAAATAAAATAAAACAAAATAAAATAAAATAATAATAATAATAATCATAGGCAACTGCTCTAATCCCTAAGGCACACAAACAGTGAAGACCACCAGTCATGCAAGGGAAAGGAGAGCCCCCCGTGCAGGGCTGAGCACAGCAGGACACACTGAAGTGTAGGAATTCCCAGGGAAGCTATTGAACCCTGCCAGATCCCCCCTCTCCCTTCCCACCAGACAGGAGTAGTAGGAGGAATTTGCTGATAAACTCATAGTTGCAAAAATCATTCTTGGCATGAACATAAATCATAACAAATGGGAACAGAACTTTTCCTGCAGTGTTACCTTAACGAGCTGGCCTAGCTAGCATGCTGTTTACAGCATTCCCATCGAAAATATGCCTGAGGAAAACACCTATTAACCCCCTCAAAGTAACAGAGAGTTACCACAAGGCCTTTTACAACCCAACATGTGTGACTTCCTCAGTCTGAAAAATGATGTTTGCAGATTATCCACCAGTTTCTGAGCAGGAATCATCCTGAGAAGAAATCACCCACTATTTAGGAATCAAGAGGTGCTAAGGCTCATCCCCCAAATTACAGGCATCCCTGTGTCACTACCACCTCCCCACTGACGCTGAAGCAGCAGAATAAAACAAGTACTCAAAGGAAATAAAGACAGAGAGGGAAGCCTATGATTTAATCTGAGCTGGCCATGAGATCTTCATCTATACCACACGTGTAAGAACCTTCCTGTGGCCACAGAAACCCTCCTGGACAATGAGGCCCAAACCACACAGCTTTTACAGCCTGTCTGCTCTGGGCAGCCAAACCCTGGCCCTGTGGGGCAGCACCCTTCCAACAGCTAGTGAGTGCTCCAGCTGTTTGCTGGCATCCATCACCATCTCCTGGACCTCACAGTTATACTCCAGGCTTCCAACACACGCGGCTCCAAGGACAGGGAAGTCAGAGCAGCACCTGATGCAGGGATGCAGCAGGACATGGCTGGGACATCACACCAAGGCCACAGAATGGAGGCATTCACCTGCCCTCCACAGACCCCACGGAGGACAGACTGCAGGAGTGCACTACAGATTCTCCTCAGCAAGGTCTTCCCCACTGATGAAATTTTGAAATTTTGCAAAGGAGCATTTCCAGTGGTCCCAAGACACACAAACTGGACAAGGACCAGAAACCTTCATGCCAACCAAAGGTGTTTTAAAAGAAAGCAACACCAGCACCTACTACTTTCAAATGCTCATCAGTGTGTGGTATTTGTCACAGATGTGTCTAAAAATGCTAGTTTATTCAATCCTTGGCTTTGCTATAGGAAGCAGAGTATAGATAACTCAGTAATTACCTACTAATACCAGAAAATTACAAACAGCACCTGAGACATAGCGAAGCACCAAAGTAGAACAATTCAGGAGGTAGAGCAATGAAAAGCAAAATTTACCTTGCTCCACAACTGAACATGAATGTCTACATTTAAGGCTTGAAGCAACTTGATTCAAGTATTCATTTCTGATTATACTATTGGACTTCCAAAGCAAAATGGACCAACAGCATTTCCAGTTTTTAGAAAAACCAGCCAAAACTCTGAAATTTTTATAGGCCCACCCAGCACACCACCAAGAGCCGTGTGCCCTTCATGGAGCTCCCCCTGTACCCTCAGCCTGTGTACAGTGACCACAGCCAGGCACCAAAAGAACAACTCCCTGGCCTGACAGCCTACAGAAAACCCTTTCAGTAAAGACTGCTCCCAATTAGGATTACATCCACAATTAGATCATAATATACCAGAGAAATCCCCTGCTTCCACTAATTAAATTGCATTGTAGATACTTCTGCAGACAGATGCTATCTATCACCTTGCTAATCCACCAGATCTAACCCTCTAACACCTCCTGTCCCAAGGGTGAGGGACATGGTCAGACACCTACCCAGGAGGGATCAGGCTGGAGGCAGCTGTGGGATACACCCAAACTGGCCACTTCCCACGTCTGCTTTCAGGCCAGAAAACAGAGCTCATGCCTATCCTGGCACGTGGCACAGCTGTGCTTCCCAACACTCCAGAGACAGCGAACACAGAGGAGGATTTGGTGGGTAAATGAAAAGAAAACACAAAGTCAGGCTGTTCCCAGTGCAGGGAAGGCTGGCACTGGGCAGGGGATGGATGGAAATTGTGGACATACCCCTTGCTGCAGCCCAGGGGGTCACAGGGCAGCTCTGGCACTGCTGCTGATTGACGTGAATTACAGATTCCTCACAAGATGCCCCAATTTTGCCCATTGATTCAAGTGCCTCACAGTACCACAAAGCATCCACAGACTCAGCCTCTTCCAGCCATTCAGAATAAATTTAATCCAATGATGGCTCTAAGGAAATAAGACAATAAACGCACCCCAGTACTTTCACTCTCATGTATCAGACTAGGAATTCTGCTTCTGTATATTTTTCCTCAGTAGCTCAAGTAAATAACAACTGCACCAACCCGAACTTTTACGTGTCACACAAACCAGGCAGACCCCACCATTACTATTAACTCTAACATACAACATACAGAGCAAAAAGTTTTCTAAATTTTTGCAAGCCTGGAGACCATGAAACGTAGACTCTTCAGTCACTGCCATCACTTTTCCATTTAAACAGCTTTTGGTTTAATTAAGCCTGGAGAAGTTTTGCAGCTCAGAAGTCCTGAGCTTTTAAATCCAGGCCTTTTAAACCCAATTTTAAACATTCTACAGTGTTCCAGTCTATGCCTGATCTGGCATGAGCTAAGAAAAGCAGAGACACAGGCCTCACAACATTTCAATTCCAGAAGCACACACTGCAACCATCAAGCTCAGCTCAGCATCACCCAGCCCTCCTGTCCCTGCTAGATGAGTTGTTGGGGTGCCCTGCATCCCAGAACACTTCCCAGACAGTGCTTTCAGCTCAGCCCGCAGCGCCCTGCAAGCAGAGACTCCTGACATCTCTGGTTCCTGCAGTGGCACATCCCAACCTTCCACATGCAGCAGTCCTGTCACCATTGCAGTGAACACGAGGTTGCCAAGCCTTTCATTTCTTCCTCTTTTATCTACTTTA
This sequence comes from Oriolus oriolus, assembly GCA_013400235.1. Lineage (NCBI taxonomy): Eukaryota > Metazoa > Chordata > Aves > Passeriformes > Corvidae > Oriolus > Oriolus oriolus. The sequence goes on along the minus strand of VXBT01001131.1, from coordinate 545,435 downwards.
AATTATCATAATATTGTTCTATGCCAGCGGGGCTGCCCAGGGTCAGTGTCACACGCAGCCAGCCCGAGGGGAGCCTGAAATCTCTCCTCAGCTCTCACCCCAAACTTCCCCTGCAGCAACAAGTGCCATCACTTAATTGTTCATTTTGCAAATCACTTCCTTGTCACTTTGGAATGTGTTGTCGTTTCATTAGAACCTTTATTCCATAGTGCCAAAAAAAGACATAACCCAGTTAAGTTATTCACCATTACTATTCATTACTCCCATCCCTCTTTCCCGTTACATCCCTTCCCTGAACCTGCTCTCCCGCACTCCATTATCTCTGTCACCCGTGTCCTGCTTCTCCCTTGCTCTGGGGCATATATTCCCCACCTCAAAAATATCACCAAAATAAATTATTTCTTTCTAAAAGAAACGATCACATATTTTCCCAAGACAACCATTTTACACAAACATTCCTGCATTTTTCTCTTCCACTATACCAACGTACAAACTGTCTTCCACTATACAACGTATACAAACTGTCTTGTTTGCAGCTGCAAACCTAAGTTCTGAATTCAAGAACTTTCTCTAAAAAGAAAACAAAAAGCTCTCTTTCCCGCACGATAACGCGGCAGCTCCCGGGGCCAGGCCGTGCGGTGAGCGCGCACAGGGCGCTGCCGCCCTCACCGCCGTGTGCTGCACCCGCACCGCCGGCCCCGCTCGGGGTCCCCGCCTGCCGGAGACCCCTCACCGCGGTATTTGCCCTTACGGACACCCTGCCCGCCCGCCCGGGGCAGCGCGGAGCCGGCCGGGCAGCCCCGACCCGCGGCCGAGCCCCCG
>VXBT01001131.1:529199-544025 GCA_013400235.1 Oriolus oriolus | reverse complement strand
CGGCCGGCGCCTCATGAGTCACCGAGCCCGGGCCCGCACACGTGCCCGGCCCCGCCGCCTCCGGCCGGGGGAGGGACGGCAGGGGCGGCCTGGGGGCGGGCAGCGCTGCCTGGGGCCCGGCCGCGTCCGCAGAACAGCCAGCGCGATTGCTCTAGACCCCCCGAATGCTGTCCCTGAGGACACGATCCTCTAAAGATTGGCTTCCCAAAGCAGGTAGAAGGACCCTGCTCTGCTGCCGGTTCCCGCTCTTCCTTCATCTTAGCAAGAGAAGCCGTTGCAAACCGGTTGGTTTTGTCGGCGCGGCCCCAGCGAGGCCAGCCCGGAGGCTGCTGCGGGGGCTGGCATGGGGCTCCCCGGCACCCACCTTGGGGACCTGCACCGCTCCCTGCCCCTCCAGAGCAGCAGGCCCATCACCGAGCCAACAGGTCAGCTCTGCCCCGTGCCACAGGGCACGTGTCGGTCTTGCCGTCGGGGTGACACTGACGGGAGAGTGCGGAAACAGACACACAATAGTCTAGATCAGCCAGAGGTGTATCGGTGTGTCCCCTGCCGGGACACGCACCCAGGGCCGCGTGCAAAGGAGGCTCATCAAACCACTGCAGTGTTAACCACACTTTAGGAAACACATAAACAAACTGAAAAGATCCCAAGGAAGGGCAAAAATTATGAGATTTAAAAACATGACTTACCATGGCAAGAGGAACTGATAAAGAATACTAAGGAAGAACCCACTTAATTTGTTTTGCCTATAAAAAGTCATGATAAACTTGATGGTTATCTACTGTTGTCTGCATTAACCTAGAAGACTTAAAAAGAGAGGGACGCACAGCTAAGTGTGTGCAGAGGCAGGCAGGCTGCCAGGCAAGGGGATGTATGGGGGCATGGGGAACGCTGGGTCCGGTCCCACCGGTGTCAGCCTGACGAGAAGTGGGATGAGAGCTCCAGGGACAGCAGTGGGGGTGAAAGCATGGAAAGAGCTGGAAGCAGCACCAAGAACGACTGAAGCACAGCAGTGATAACCTGAAATTTAAGGGCACTATAAAGAGCAGGGAACATTTTTCCTTGTATTTATGGCAGTGAGGACACGAAGATGGGCTTAAACTGCAGGGAGAGAGAGTAAGGCTGGACTGAGAGGGGAAAAAAGGACTGGTAAGGTACTAAATCAAGGTTAGGCACTCTTCTGGAGGCGTGATTCAGGTACACTCCACCGTGCCTGGGGCAAGGGAATGGATAAAGTGACCTTCTATGGTCCCTGTTCCAGCTCTTTCTTCCCCTGGCCCTGCCAGGTTTACACTGTTTGATCTCATTTCTGTGTTACAGCAGCAGCCCAGTCCCTCCCCAGGCTCACAATAACCTCCTACATTGTTCATCCTTTCTCTTTTATTTTTGTGCCATTTGCCATAAAAATGTCCTGTGCCTTTGAAAACTGTTTTGCAGTTCTCTCTATTTTACCATTTTAATAAAGTCAGTGGCAGCATTCTCTGACTTTGTCCCTTGCTGTCTAGGCCGCAGCAGTGTCAGAGCCAACCTCACACCCAAAACCTACAAATATTTGTGATGATTCCTGGAGACATCTTGCTTAGTATTTTATTCCCAAGTATTCTAGCATATGAAGCAACTGCTTATTGATAAGGCTGATTGCATCTTACTGATAAGGCTGAGCACAACTCACTGCATATACACAAAGGCTTCCAAAAAACCTCAGTTATTCTCTTTTCCCTTAAACGTTTAGTTTCGATTTCTGTTTCCTTCCGTAGGGAACAATACAGAGTGCTGTTGCCTCATAGCGAGTACTCCAACAGTTTCTGTTCCTCCCTGTTTCTAAATTTAACGGTGCCAGTTAACCAACACAGGGAAAACCCTTCCTGCCCTGTGCCTCCGGCAGGCGCCACAGCCCAGGTGGGTGCCTGACCGCTTCCCTGTGGGTCCTGTGGGGTCAGGTTGCCAGAGGATCAGCACTGCAGCCTCTCCACAGCAACATCAGGTTCCACAGGGAACTTCCTAGAGGCTTTAACCACTCTGTGATTCGGGAAGCATTATAAAACAGACATGTGACACACTCACAGCTCCACCTCCAAAGAGCTTTCTCCTTGCTTTGGTTATGAAAAGAGCTATCAAATAAGTGAGTGTTCATGGAGAGAAGGAATGGGACTCCTGCACATGAGCTCCACTGCCAGCATAGCCTACCCCATGCAAAACAACATCCTAATGCCTGTAAGGAGGCGCTTTTGTCCTGTAAGGAGGTGATTTTGTCCCGTAGTTTCACATCAGCCCTGCACCAGCAGGGAGTGCAGCACACGGCGAGGGTCTGAGGGCTGCTGCAAGGACTGGACACCATGCACATTAGAAACCAAAGCACAAAAACTATGGAAGGCTTTTCTGTGGTTAAGTTTTCAAATTTGGTCTGATTTCCCTTCCAGCTCCCTTCACAGCTCAGGCCAGTGCCCCGGCCCAGCACAGGCACTTCACTCAAGGGCTGCCCCACTGCTCTCCTCCTGTGGGGAAACAGCAGATACTCCACAGACCTCTGTCCTTTACACCTCACACTTCTTGATGACTTTATTCTGAATCCCCATCCTTGTCTCTTTTACTATTTTCAGTGGTACTGGCACGTTACCATCTCTCTCCAGGAACACGTGGTGGCCACAGCAGCCCTTGGGGCTAGGTGATGTGACAAGCAGCGGTCGTGCAATGGTGCCCTGTTGCCAGAAAACAAACACCAAATTCCCTCCCACCCTCCTTCCCCCCACGCTCCCATATTCAGCCATGGTTTAATTTCAGCCTCTTTCTGTTGCTACAGACTGGGATTCCCATGCCACCTGTTTTTTTAAATTGGGGCGTTCATCCCTAGCCAACAGGAATAGCAGCCTCCAAGGAAACCACAAGGCACACTGACATCAGTGAAGACAAGGAAAAAGACAAGGAAAAAGACAAGGAAAAAGACAAGGAAAAAGACAAGGAAAAAGACAAGGAAAAAGACAAGGAAAAAGACAAGGAAAAAGACAAGGAAAAAGACAAGGAAAAAGACAGAGAGTTCATCTCCAGTGTCAGATTGTGTTAAACATCTTTTAACACAGACACCTAAGCAGAGAGTTATGTTTTGTGAGATGAAGTAATAACGAATAATTCCTCACTTGACTTTGGGAGACATATTTTGTTACCTGGTCTCGAGATCTAACTCCAGCTGCTTCCTTCATGAGGCTTTTTGTTCTATTACACAGCCTGGAGGGGATATAATTAACTTTGCTTTTCTTGTGCTCTAATCACCCCTGCAACAGTGCAGGCAGCACTTTGGAAACAGAATGGGTTTAGTGAGCATCCCGCCTCAGAGCTGCCTGGCCTCGGGAGCATCCAGGTGTGCCGCGTGCCCGAGGGAGTGCAGGAACCTCACTGGCCGGGAGAGCTTTCTGATACCTGCTGGTTAGCTCTCATGGCTTTTTTCTAGAAACTGGAGACTGAAAGGACAAAGAAGCATTCCATTTTCTTTCAGAAAAATGTCGTATTCTTACACTTGTGTTTCAATGAAGTTTAATCCAGATCAGAACAAAATCCGTGACAACTGGTATCCCATCATATTTTATATTTACCTGCCTCACTGTGGTGCAGTGCAGATGTCCCCTCAGATAACGCAGCCCTGGCTGCACAGCCCCCACGGGCTCCGGGAGCGAACATTGTACTGGGCCATTTGTGCTCTTCCTGTTCTCATTCGAGCACAAAGAACTCCATGGGCCATTTCCTCTCTGAGAACCGACATCACCGCGCTGGGCATTTTCAAAGCACTTTTTCTGGTCACAGAGTTTCTGTACAAACTCCTCCCTGCCCAAATTCTTGTTAAGTAATGGCATAGGACAATGTCTGCACAAGTGACCTTTCCTATACACAGCACTTAGGCCTTTCCTAAAATACAAGCAGTGCCTAAGCTGTGCCTCCTGGTGCTACCTGGGCATCGGCAGCATGGTGGGGGTGTGGGCGCCAGCTGCTCCCACTGGAAGGGCAGCTCCCACTCCACCCCTGGTCACAGGGCTGAGCACCACAGACAGTGTTTGGTTGCATTGGTAATTAGGGTTATTAAATTTCATTTTCCCATCTAAGTCCATTTTCACATGGGAACAACCTGCCCACTGGGTTGGGTGCTGCTCCCTGCAGTGGGAGGCACTGCCTCGAGTGCTGGTGTCTGCTGGGAACCCCGCTGGGACACCTCCCTCTGGGACAAGGCACAGCTCCAGTCTGTCTTAGTGCTGGGAGACTGGAGCTGTGTCCTGGGCACCTGTGATGGCATTTCTCACTGTATCCCATAAAGTGAATGCATTCCATTCACATTGGTTTATGCACGTTACAGGGGATCAAACCCTAGGGCACAGATGTCAGGCACAAGCTCTGTCACAAGAAAATGTCCAGGCAGGGCAGGGTAAAGAGGAAACCATAAGGAAATCTCAGATCCAGGGGTCTCCCGGATCGTCATCCAATACCAACAACAATCACCACCTGGGATTCCAAACACCCAACAGACTAATTGTCTTACAGCAAAGATAAAGAAATATGTCACTGCACACTCAGCATTGTTACCACTCAACCCAGAAGATGTAAATCAGTACTTGAGGACAAAGAGAAACATTGTGTGCTGAGAAAGTTTTTTGAGAGATATTTTGTGTTTTAGAGTCCCGATGTGCTATTGCAACCAGAGCAAGAAAGAGGAGCTCTCCTGGCTGAGTCAGTGCAGCCCTGGCGTTACTGAGGTCAGAGGCTGACCTACAAAAATGGTGCCAAGGTGCCTGCCCTTCCCTCTGAGCCCCGCAGGCAGCTCGGCCAGTGGTCACCTGGAGCACGGCACTGGGACACCAGTGTGTCCCAGAGCCCGATGTGAGGGTGGCTGTGGGCACCCTCTTCACAGCTGCACCTCGAGCAGAACAAAAACACTTCCTCACTGCAGGGCTCTCACCCGTGAGGGGCACGGGGGACTCCGTACCTGGCCTCACACACAGACAGAAACCACAGTGCAAATCCACCTGAGCTCCAAGTATGTCCTGTGTCTTCATTTTATCTCACCAAATAGCTGCAATACAGCAGTCACAGAATCAACCTATACTCTGATTTTCCTTCTCTCCTTGAGCCTTTATTAAAGGCAGACACAGGAGCTGCTTCAAACCCGGACTGAACATGACTGCGACCCTGGAGAAGCCGTTTGCTTCCTGATGCCCTTATTTGTGCAACTCTGGTGAAGCTCAAGTTCCCCAAAAAGGTCTGACACAAGCTCCAGTGCTGCCGCCACAGAAGGCCCTGCTGCCTCCCTGCTCTTCCAGAACCCGCTCCCGCGGCTGCTGCACAGCACACGCGGCCATCACTTCCCCGCCACGCCAGAGCACATTTGTTTCTGTTTTAATGATCTCATCTGCACGTGCATTTCTGCAAATATAACGCACAAATGTATGACTTGGCCCTTACACCGTTTTGTCCCTGTATTTTAAAGCCTCCTGCAACTACTGTGTGATAGTATTTTTGTTGAAAGCAATAAAATACTTATAATCTCTCCTAGTCTACAAGCACATAAATGAGCAAAATCCACACAGAAAATTCGCAGCAAATAATTGTGATACATGTTACAGCTTCTGCACTTCCTGCACAGGCAATTTCTTTCCCTCTCTGCAGCTCATGCTGGAGCCCCTCCAGCAGCGCCTGGTCGCTCCCCCAGCCCCATGGGAGCAGTGTGGGTGCTGAGCCTGGTGGCTGCTGTGTGCGATCCAACATGGTGTTTAGTCACAGAAAATTGGCGGGATGTTCGCCAGCAGCAGCAGATTTCATGGTAGGAAGCTGAGGGTCACTCTCAGAGGATTAATGTCATTTTAATCTCCCATGCGCTTGACCAACACCCCCCAGAGTGCCAGAGCGGGGCTGAGGAGTGATGCTCCAGGGATGGACACCCACCTGCCTCACCCAGGGCTGGCAGGACCCTGCGGAGGAGCAGCACTCGGCCCCGCTGGGAAATGCACCCAAAGTAGGGCACAGCCATGGCAGGGGTGCCTCACCAGCCCTGTCTCCGCTCTACCACCAGAACAGAACAGATGTCAAACCAGCTCACAGGGCTCTTGTGAGCATGTGAAAACCTCTCTCTCAGCTTTTCTGGCACAGTAAGCACCACAGGTGATGAACTGATAAAACTGTAGTAAAAGCAGAAGAGAAGATGCACCCACCGGCGCCATGGCAGTGGCTCCCGTGCCATGCTTGTCCCGTGTGTCCCCGGGAGCAGACTGGCGCTCACTCAGGGTGGAGCTCCACACCACGGGGGTCCCAGCAGACTCCCAGCATGTGCCACAGAGGGTCTGACTACGACTTCTAATGCTCTTCAGAACCACAGAATTTTGTTACTTGCATAAAAACATCTTGCCTTCAGCGTTCATTTTTCTAGTATCTTATTCAAGTCTTCACTAACTCAAGATAGTGAGACTCATACGCGAAAGCAGCACAATGAAAGGCGGCAATGAAACCATCCAGCTTTGCGAACAACTCACCGTCTGTCCCCGACGGCCACGCTGTCCTGCTGCGATCTGCGGGCTGGCGAGGCCCCGAGCTGGGGCCAGCGGCTCGGTCCGCACCTGGGGCTCCTGCACGGTGCACGGGGCACCAGCAGCGCTGCTGGCACAGCCACCGCCTCCTGGTGCCGCGGGGCCAATTACAGCATGCAGCTCCGTGCGACCGCAGCACGGCGGCCTGGCGAGGGGGAAGCGGTGACAGGCCAGAGAATGACACTTACCAAACCTATGGGGCCAAGCGCTTGAAGCGAGCCCTGCATGCAGTGGTAACCACGGCCACGGGCTGGGCTTTGCATATATATTTTCTTAAGGAAGCAAAAATTACTTTCTGCTAATAAAAAAGAACATGCCAGAGGAAGTGCTTTGCATGGCGGCTGCAGCCCAGCTCGCTGACAGGGAGCTCACGTCAGGGACACGCGGTTCGAAGCGCTCCGCTTGCAGACGTCTCCCTGTGAGCCATTAATCTGCCCGCTGGCAGCTGGTGGGGGAAACGGGCTTGGGCCGCTGACATGGGCCCGCGGTCCCTGGAAATGGGGCAATGGCTGGGGCGGTGCCCCCGGGACTCCTTCCTGCTGCAAGCCGCAGATAACGGCTGCCTGGCCAGCGCGCCGCCGCCAGCACCCACAACATGGCCGGCCTCGCCAACCAGGCACTTTCAGGCCCATTTTTGCTATTTCTGCTGTGGTTACCACCATCTCTAGGCTTCCAAAGCCAGCAGCCCCTCTGCCCAAAGCTCTGCTGCACTCAGAGCTGGAAATGTCCCTCGCTCAGCCCAGGGGGCAATCGCCATGGCGGCCCATCTTCCCTGGTCATGCCAGCTTTGGTACACCCGTGGAGCGGCTCCCGCCCGGCAGCATCCACGGTGGGCACGGCCCAGGCAAGGGGTGCGTGGGCCGCAGCCGAGGGCCCCAGCACGGGCAGCGCTGCAGCAGAAACGCCGCGTGGCTCTGCTCGGCTGTGCCAGCCGCTGCCCACAGCCGGAGCACGAGGGCTCGTACCCACAGCCCCCGTGCCGGGAGCGGAGCCGCCTCTCACGGGACCTGAGCCCTGCACTGCCCGAGCTCAGGGCGTGCTGGAGGTGCAGCTGGAGATGCAACACGCTGTGAAGCAGCCTGGAAGCACTGCCGAGGGACGCTGCAGCCAGCACGGCCATGCACAGGATTTCCTGTCGTTTCTTTCCGCTCCTCCACCAGTGTCCCCCTCTGCTCCTGCCCTGCATTAGAGCGCTGCTGGATTCACCATCCCACCCCACGGGGTATTGCAGGAGTTAAGGGAACAGCTTTCCATGAGTCCCTGAGCCTGGCTCATGGCAGGTACCGGCCAGCCCTGGCCTGGCACAGCCCCAGCTCGGCCGCAGCACTGGCAGCAGAGTGGGGGGAGTGTCTGTCTGTCTGCACAACTTCCTCGCTGAGGCTGCTGCAAGAACTGCCCCGTGCCTCAGACAAATCCTGAGTGCTGATTTCAATCACTAATAAATAATAAAATCAATTGCAGAGAGTAAATGATACACTCACTTGATTATACTAGGATTTGGAATAGTCACCTGAGACCTATCCATTCCTATCACAGAATTTTGTGTGTTTTGGCAGGGATAGGGATACTCCGCATGCAGGATCTCCTCCCATTCTGAAGCCTTTTTCCAAGCAAAGCACAGGCACCCTGGTCCCTTCTTCGGGCTTTCAAGAGGTTCAGCATCCTGGTCAGAGCAAACCCCCCGACGAGGACGAAAGGTACCCAGAAATCTCACCCAGAGAGATACAACAGATAAAATTTTCCATGGTTGTTAGCTATCTGTGCAGGAACCCAGCATCCTCAAGGCCTCCATCAGAAAAGAGGCATCCATGGAGAAGGGCCCTGGTCTAGTCTGAAAATCATGGCTGAAATGAAAGATTTTCTCCTTTCTCCTGGTACAGCTCTGGCACTGCCAGGCACACTGCGCTAGCAAACACCCCCATTTAATCTGACATGAATACCCAGGCTATAAACAGAGAGCAGGGCCCGTCTGCCTTCCCTGTAGTGTCAGACATGCAGCAGGGGGAGTCTTCATGCTCTGATGAAGGGGTGAAACTGCTCACTAAATACTGATCACAGACACACTTGCTGGCACATCATTACTCAGGCCATGGCTCGCTTTGCTGCCTTGGTTCCGAACTGAGCTAAAGTGTCACCAGCCCCAGCGGGGGTGGGACACATGACAACACTGCCTAGCTTTTTTCCTTTTTTTTGTTATTGTTCCTGAGAGTCCAAAGCCTGAGCTTTTTCTTAGGCTGCAATTATTAAAGTAATGAGTTCCGTCAGAAAGGCTTTCTTGTCTCTCAGCTCAGATGCCCTCCCGCGGGGGCGAGCAGGGGAAGGGCAGCAGGGACTGAGCACGGTGTCACCGTCTGCCTCTCGCCCACCCTGGAACACCCTGAGCCTGCCAGCCCAGGCACCCCACCGGCCGCTCCCGGCCGGAGTCACGGCCGCGTCACAGGCACGGACAGCACCGGAGAGCAGAGAGCAAAGGCTTCCTCTCCTCGCCAGTGCCACCAGCGCCTGCGAGCCCTGCGGAGGAGCATCTCCGGAGGGGGCTGGGGATGTGTCTGCTCCCGGCCGTGCCATCCCCAGGGCAGGCGTCCGCACCAGGGACCGTGCCGCTGGCAGCAGCAAGGCCAGCCCGTGTCATCATGCTGCCGAGGGGGTTTCTCTTCCCAACATTTCAGCTTTAATTCTTTCTCATTAAAGCTGACAGTGTCTGACCAATCACCCAACTCCATTCTTCTCATTATTTTTCCAAATTACGGTCATGTCTTTGGTTTTGAAAAATAATGAATGTAAATGTTTTCAGGGGCAGGAGCATTTTGTTTTCTTTGCAAAGAATGAGAAGCCTCCGGTTAATCTGTAAAAGATTATCTGAATCAGAGGAAGTGTGGGAAACATATGGACAATCTCGTCTCTCCCTCATTAGGAGATAAAGTGTCCTCACTCCCCATTTTCATCCCAGCATTGCAGATAACAGCTTTGCCTTCCTGCTGGATATCGTGTCAAACAGATCCACATTGGAAACAAAGGTCTCTTCCCTGATTTGGGAACCAGGAGCAGGATCCTCATGTTTTTATATTAAACCCCTAGTGTGAAATAATAATAAACTGACTCTTTTGTACCTTCTTGTGTTGTTTAGGCAGCTTTCGTATTTTCCCTGAGGAATTGTGTGACCGAGGCAGACCTGTGCTGTGGGCACACTGGCCTGGCTGGCACTGGGCAGGAGTGGGAGCATCTCAACCTCCCTGAGCTCCCTCCCATACAGGATTGTTTAAGTCCAACCATAAAGGAGAAGGGGCTTGGCTCAAAAAATAAAACATGTAGTTCCCACAAGTGAAATTCATATGTAAATGCAAAGTGCACTGGGTAAAACGACAGACACTTATTTGCTGTGTTTGGCATTTTTTACCTTTCAAAAGGTAGATCCTAAACAAGTGATGCTACTAAAGGCATTCCTGCTATATTCTTTGTCTCTTTTTCTTCTTTACTAAATGTATCCAGGTATAAAAGAAAGTATATTTTTAAGAAATTTGCAGATTTTCAGGCCTAGGACTTTATTTAATTTTCTTTTTCAATCCTACATGTTTATCATCCCAGTGCCTGGCAAAGAGCCAGTGGAACTCCCCTCCTTCCCTGCCTTCAACAGCCTCCCTGGGCTTCCAGAGCAATGGCACATTCCTGCCTGCACCGACGCAGCCAAATTAAATATTAACTCCTGGAAATGTTCCTCATTTCTCTCACATATCATCCGGGTGAGGCTCCCCCGGCTCTGAAGTTCGCCGGTACCGCGGTGCCTGTGATGCTGAGGCACATTCCGGCACATTTCCTCTCCAGAGGAAAGCGTTCCCGTCCCAGAGCTGGGGTGCAGGTGGGTGCTGGACCCACATCTCCTGCCGCCCTCAGCACACAGGCATCACATCTTGTACCACCAGGCCTTCAGGCACTTTGATCTCATCTCCAAATCTACTATTTCAAATCTGAGGTGCCCAGCTGTGGGGGTTGTGGGGGGCATTACCTGTCCCCTAAATGACAGAGGCATCAATGGTTCACAGCCATTTAGAAACAAAGAAATTTTCAGGGAAAAACCACAGCCAGCTACTTATTAGTTACTCTCAATATTTGACTCAAAGCACGGCTGCTGCTGAGCAAGAAACACTGCTCTGGTGAAAGCTCTGGAATTTTACCCAAGTATCCCTTTTGCTTCCAGAGGATTTGTGCATCTGTGATCCAAAACAGCCACGTTTAAAAGTATTCTGCTGCGAAACTGCCAAGGGGCACAAGTGGAAGCACAAGGTGAGTCTGCCTTCACACAGAACACAGCAATTCCAGACATGGAGATGTTTCTAAAGGACAACAATAATGCACAGCCTCTCCTGTATGGTGAAATAATGCACAGCCTTTCATAGAGCCCCACACCGTGTAACCCAGCCGTGCTCCGGCACTGCCGCAGACCGGCAGGCAGTGACAGGGAGCAACAAAGTCTAATTTAATTTCCATGTGACCATGGGGGGTAGTTGCTACTTGGCCTACACATACACTGAAATATTACCGTGTGAGGAGCGAGGCAGACATGACTTAGTGACCCCCATATTTGTAGCCAAATAACAAGGAGGCTATTTTTTTCCCATGTTTTAGCGAGCTCTGGCCCCAGCAGTGCCCGGCTCCAGCCTGACCCTCTCTGACAGCACCCTATGCATACCTGCACACCGGTGTACGTGTCACACCCCTACCACCAGCTCCGGCAAAGCCCAATCCGTGCCGCTCCCCTCTCAGAACGCCAGGCCCGTGTGCCCAGAGGGAAACACAGTTCCAGTCCTGCCAGGGGGCCCGGCCCTGGTGGCGGGGTGCGGCCAGCGGCAGTGCGGGGCTGGGCCCTGCCGGGCAGTGCGAGCAGCGCTCAGCCAGCGGCTCTGCGGGACCGCCGCGAACCCTCTCCGGCCCCTGCCAGCGACATCGTGTCACAAACCTTCCCGCAGGCAGCCGAGTGCCGTGGAACGCCCAGCCCAGCCCAGCCCAGCCCGCCTGCTGAGCGCCGGGCCGCGGGGACCCCCGCCTGTCCCCCCGGTCCCCCCCCGGGCCCGGCGCTGCTCCTGGCCGCAGAGAGCGATCCCTCTTGGGAGNGCCCGGCTCGGGGCCGGCACCACCGGGCAGCCGCTGCTCCGGGGCACGGCGCTGGGATGAGCTCGGGCAAACAGGGCTGCCCGCAGCCATCCCGGCGGGAGGGCGGCTCGGGGCGTGCGGGGGAGAAAAGGGGTGCTCAGGTGGTGTGGGACGGCCAAGACCCTTCATGTCCGTGCCTGGGAGAGGGCACTGCCTTTTTGTCCCTTTATTGAACTGATGCCTAAAGGTTTCCTCCAGCCTTGCAAACACTCAAATCAATATATCTTTCTGTCTCTTCAGGAAACCACAGTCCTCAATTTCTTCAGAAGACACTGCTAATTCACACGGGTCTAGTTGAGACCTACTTTCAGACACATCATCTGCTGTGAGACACCCTCCAAACAAGCATTTTATAGCACATGTTTTCCCAGCCTGAGTAATTAACCAACACAGATAAAGTATTTTGGAGTGGGTATTGGGTTCACAGCATATGAGAGGACACATTACTTCACTGGAGCAACTTCTCTGGCTGACAGCCCTCGTCTGGGTGCACCAGCCCCATCCTGCCATGCCCAAAGTAAAATAATCAGAATAAAAATACAGCAAGACCACAAAAGTGTTGTTTCTGTCTCGCTCTCATCAAGGCCGTGTCAAAAAAGACAATTTCAGGGTTTTTTTCTGTAGTCACACATTGCTCAAGTACTGCAAACAGGATGATGGACCCCCAGTTAACCAAAGCATGGTGACAAGCACAGACCCCACAGACAGACAGAGGACAGACAGAACACACCACCCACTTCACTCTGACACAAACCAAGAACTTCCATGATGTGCTTTTCTATGACACAGCTGTTCATAGAACATCCATCCCGTTTGTCAGTGTCCAGGCACCCTGCCGTATTCCAGTGGGCACAGCCCTTCCACAACCTGCCACACCACGGACAGAAAACCAGAGCAGTGCTTGCCCAGTACAGACCAGTTGGTGCAATGGGCATACTGGGATGTAGGGTGACACCCCCAGAGCTGGGCTTAATGATCAGCTCATTCTGTAAACACCAGCTGGATTCTCTAACTCAGTATTTAAAGTTGTACTCCTTCTAATTAAGTAGTGACTATAGCTACATGTCATAAAAATCAGATTGCAAGTAACTAATCATTAGGTCATATTTTAATTGGGGTTTTTTAGTGAAAAAGGCATCCTTTGTATCTTGTGCTTTTGAAAAGGATATAAAGAAAAATATGAAAGATACTATTACAGAAGGAGAGAAAAATAAGTGTGGCACATCCAGACAGTGAGTCCATTGGACAGATTTACAATCTGCATGTTACAGGCATGAAGCAGAAACTTTCTTTAAAATAAGATTTAAAGAGCCCAAGGAATCAAAATCAAGCCTGTCATGCTAAGAAATACCGTTGGAGAAACTTGTGTTCAATGCTATCAGTACAACAGGCTGAATCACTGTAATGAGAGGCAGCAGCTTTAAGAAAAACTGATTTCTCTGATATAATTCAATATAGGAATAAAGTAGCTAAGAGGAAGCATTTAACTCTGTTTATTTTTATCTTTATCTATGTAAAGCAATACTGGGTGCTATACAGAGTGGTCTGAAAAGCATTTTAGGAGGTAAGCAGGCTTATTCTTCCTCACACAGGCAGCAGGTCTGGAAAAGCTGCTTTCATAAATATGGCAAAAGTCACACCAAACCCCTTGGAACCTTGTGTGTCACAGTAAGCAGAGGAACTGTTAATGAGAACAGGATAATTGTAACTAAACATTAATTCCCCTCTATTTATTTTGGTACAAGGTCAATTCTGCTGTTATTTCTTCCCTTGCCAAGTTATACCAAACACTCTGCCCAAAGGTGTTGCAGGCAGGAGAAAACAAAGACTGAATTAATCTCTGATGGGAATAGGAAAAGTAATTTTGGGATCCTTTGAGGTTACTATTGAAATCCTTCTAGGAAAGAACAGAAATCAAAGCAGAAGAGAGAGCATCTGCTCATCAGCTCCAGCTGTACGCACAGGGTGAGGATGAAGGACGTGCGCTGGGGCAAGGCAAGGATGAGGCTGGGACAGGCACTTGGGGGTCGCAGCACTCCTCCTGAAACACAACCAAGCCCTGAATTCAAAGGGATTTTATGGGAATCAAGCCATCTAAAGCATCTTGTGACACTTCTCTGCATGAAGCAAAACGAGCAGCATGAAGCACCACCATTTTGTAACGAGTGCCCTGAAATGCACAGCAACTAATTAAAAGAAAATAAGAAAAAACACCCTGAAAACCAAATGGGCACTGAAAATAAATTGCTCCCCGATCAGGGAAAGCTTATTTCTTTGTGACAGAACTATAGACACAAACCTCAGAGAAGCCAGCATTTCTTAGGGCGGTCGATAGCTAAAGCATTCCCTGCAAAAATACTGTGTTGGAATACAAATAAACTAGAATATCACCATACACCATAAAGAAAAATAATCATTAGGATGATAAAGTACTTCCTCTCCAGTCAAAAATATATTGCTAGATATAAAATTATGGCAACCGAACCTCATACATGAGTTTTTAAATTCAGGCTTCTGTAGAAATGTGCTCTAACAGGATGATGTTTGTTTTCCCTGGCTGCTGCTCACCCTGGAGAGCCCCCAGCCATTGTACTCCTGCAGGAGGAGGATTTCCGCTAGCAAAACTGCCAGGGAAACACAACCAGGCATCCCAGGAGCTGTATTTGGTTAGGAGAATGGAAAACCCCTCTAGCGCCAGGAGCTGCTCAATAACAAAGTAGATGTGAGCGCCCAAGGGCCACCAGGTAAAGTCGTGCTTGTTTTGAGACTCTCCATAGGCTGACCAGGGGAAAGGAGACACAGGGACTGTTTGTGTAGAGAAAAAAAGAGAAAGTCCAAATTACTTTTAAAACTACCATTCCAAGGACGGAGGGAGCCCATGGGAATGATTCCCACATCCCGAGCCGTTTGCCAGAGCAGCCGAGGACAGCAGTGCCGTGTGCCCCTGCAGAGCCTGGGGGGCAGCTCCGGGCTGGTGCCTTGGCTCACAGCTGCTCCTTGTACTTCCATTTACAGGGGATATTTCTGAGTAGTTTCACTTGTAATCCAGCTCTAGGGATTGGTTTTTGCACATTGCCTCTCAGTTACTACATCTGCGGAAGCCGCGGGCCCTGCTTCC
>VXBT01001131.1:489912-529166 GCA_013400235.1 Oriolus oriolus | reverse complement strand
CACCTTAGCACAGACCAGTTCCCCCTCATGCTGCTGCACAAATGCTGAACACACATTTCCGCTGCCAGATAAACCGAACTGGGTCACTTTATTTCTCTAGAGTAACTCCTGATTCCATCTGACTGTCCCACCACAGCCCAACACCACAATGCACATGCAAGCTCTCCCTCCAGCAGATCACTGAACCAGGCTTTCCCAAGAAATGCCACACTCAGCAGTAATTTCTTCTGCTGTAACTTACTTAGTTATAAAAGAGACCTCTGAGAACTGTCACCTCATTCTTACCTGTTCAGCTCGCTCCATCCTCGTGCGCCTGTGGCAGCACAGGATCCTTGTACAGGCAGGGAAGCAGCACCACGGCTCCTGTTTAACCCGTCTGGGCCCCACACCCTGTCTGATGGAGCTCCTGGGACAGGTGGGATCCATTCCCTGCTCTGGCTCCTCAGCACTGCCCGCTGCTCCAGCCCCTCCCCTGGGCAGGGACCACTCCCCAGCCCCTGCCCAGCACTGCATCACCTGGCTGGCTGGGCTAACAGCTCCCCCGGTGTATTTCCCCCCGGCTGTTTGGAAAGCTGGGCTGTGCCTGGCTCAGTCCCCCCCTTTCCCATCAGAAAGAAGGAATTGGGCCAACAGCAAGAAGGCTCCTGAACAGCATTCACCAAACAGAGCAGGTCTCTGGAAAGGAGAAAGAATTCCTAAGACCAAGCCTTGGAGCGGCCGAGAGCACAGGATTTATTTCAAAAGGCAGCAGGCGAGCTGCTGGATTGCTTTATTTATCAAATAATTTAATTATTTCATCTGGATGGTTGTTTGTGAGACCTTCCATCCTGTGACTGTTATGTGGCTGTGTCAGGAAGTGAGGCAAGAGTGCAAGAATGAAGAAAGCAGCAGCTAAATGTTCCACTTCACTTATGTGGGTCGAAATCTCGAAACAGAAAACTGAAAGAAAGATGAGTCTTACAGGCACCTTGCCCTGACATCAGCTCCCTGCAAAGCTCTGCCCCCAGGTGTTTGTGTGCTCAGGTCAGACCCTGACGCTGCTGATCCCAGAGCTGCTTTGAGCAAACATGTAAAGCTCTAAGTGTTTACATGAGTGTTGCTGCACACCTCAGGTGCTGCCCAGAGACCTCGGGGGCTGCTGAGGTGACCACACTTCACCGGCCAAAGGAGAGCGTTGGGCTGGCCCACAGACTGCCCAGAGGGTAAAGTTCCTCCTGGGCTCCAGGAAGGTTATTTTTAGCTGAAATATTTTTAGAAAGTGAAAACCAAATTGAAACCAAGCAGAAGTCAGCTGAGTTAGTGTCTTCATTACTGTCAACGTGAGCAGTTAAACTCTGAATTGCCAATGTGGCAGTGACATGGTCAGGACACCCTGGTGGGACAGAGGGTGTCAGCTCATTCCAGATGTCCAGGGCTGGACAGGCAGCCACCCCTCACACAGCACAGCGCTGAACCCACGGCCCCTGTGGCAGCCTGTGGGCAGTCTTGCTCTTCTGGAGACATGTTCTTATAAATCATTGTTAAAAGAATGCAGAGCAGGAGCTGCTGTGGCACAGAGCACTGCAGAGAGCTGGGGGCAAGGAGCAGAGGCACCTGACCCCAGAGCAGCACTGCCTGGGCAGTGGCAGGGCAAGGGGTGATGGGAACAAAGGCAAACCCTGGAAATTCCCTCTAAATGTCAGGAAAAACATTGTAGGATGTCTTACACATTCCAAGCTGCAGAGGACCTGAGGTTTGGTTGGGTTTGCAATGAATAAGAAATAGATCCACGTGCTGTCTCATGAGTGTGGAGCTGGTTGTGAATTCCCTCCAAAGACGGGTTCCTGCAGCTCCGTCCCATCCAACCAGGCAGCTCCTGGAGAGCAGCTCTCGCTCCCCAGCCGCCTCGTCACACACATACGGAGGTGACTGAATGCAGCCCAAGGTGCTGGCCCTGTGTTTGCCTGGGAAAGTGGCTGTGGGGCTGGGAACACCGCGCCGGGCCGGGCAGAGCCCAGGGCAGCCCCGCGGCCCCTCGCCCTGCCCACACCGCTCTGCCCAGGAACAGTTATTTTTAGGCCACTTACCGCCACTAAAACATACTTGGACTGTTTTCAGGCTGACTCACAGCTGAATTCCTATTCTGGAGGCATTTTCAGTCCACACCCAAAATAAGGGAAGACAAAACAAAATGAAACCAAAAAAACCCTGTCTGGATCAGAACCAAAGCCCAAAGCCCGTGTCCATCTGTGCTGCTGCCGGTGCCTGCAGCCCAAGTGTGGCTCTGCCTGGGGGGAACCTGCACCCACAACCCATTGCCCATACCCACACCTGCACCCACTTTAGCCCTGCTTAGCCCAGCTCAGGTGAACCAGGTAGTGCTTTGGAGCTTTATGAATTTAAATTTGTCCATGTACTACTCAGGAGTAGAAGAATTAAACAGAGAGGAACATGTGTGTGAAACTTGAATGTAGTGGTTTTTATTCTATTTTATCACATTTTTAATTGCAAAACCAGCAGCACCACAGTAAGCTATGTAACGATCACAAGTTTCACTCATTTGTTTAGGGAAAGGTAAGTCATGGAGACTTTAGAGACTGCCACTAAAGCAAAGGTATAAACCAGGGCTGTCTCAGAAGGGGGAAGGGACCAGAGCCCAGCATGTCTTTGAATCCCTGTGATCCCTTGAACCCCTTTGCCTGGGCTCTGTCTGGAGCTCCCCAGCTGAAGAGAACCTGCTGTGAGCAGTGCAGGTCACAGGTGACCAGGCACGTGCTGGCACAACAACAGCATCACTGTGGTGAAACCAGGTGATTGGATGTTGGGAGCTCTGTTCAGCACTGGGATCCCAGGACACCAGCACTAGCTCTGCCTTTGCACCTTTTTGATGATGGGTCTGTGGTTTACACTGACAGAAAGAGCACGTATTTGAGGCTGATGATTAGCTGTGGGTAAATGCCATGCTGGTGTGTACACAGGCAGGAACCCGTGGTGACTCAGTCACTTAGAAAGAGCAGATGACCCTGCTTACCTCAGTGGACACAGCAAAACAAACAGTTAAGCATATTAATCCATAAAGACTGTCACTACACATTGTTTGCAAAGAGAAATGAGCTCCTGGCCATGGATACATGGGCATGGGATGCCACGTGCTGTACAGACACCTCTCTGGAGAGGGCAGTGGCACCCAGCGTGCCCATGGCTCCAGCCCTGCCTCGGGGCTTGGACTGGACTCATTGGGCAGAACAGTGTTGCAGGACCCAGGAAAGACCAGGGCAGTGACACCTGGATGCTGCTGGGCTGGCAGTGCCTCCTCTTCCAGCAAACCCAGCCTCGAGGAGGAAATCTAAATTGACACAGCAACTTGAGCTTCTACATGGCTGTTTCTGTGCTAAAGAAACCCAAAGCAAGTAAGTTTCTCCCACATTTCTGCGAAGAGCACAGAGTCACCTCCCAGGCAGGCACAGAAGTGCTGCTGCTGTGTGGGGCTGGGAACCAGACCCTGCTTTGATAACTCTGTGACAGGGCTGTGTCAAGGCACAGCACCATGTGACATGGACCAAGGCACATGGTGAGGTTTCGTGGACACTCCAGAGATCACCAAATAAAGTAAAACAACAGAGAGGAGACTTTTTCTATTTTTTAAAGCAGTTTATTATCCTGGGGCTGGTGCCACCAGCGCAGCGAAGCACATTGCAGGTGACTGGCACATCCGAGAGCAGAGCCCAGGATGAGCTGGGTGAGCCCCGATGGGAGTCCCCGGGCAGGGCTGGGGCCCCTCGGTGCCTGCAGGAGTGCAGGCAGGGGAGGGGGCTGCCCAAACTCCCTCCCAGCAGCTCCTGGTCCAGCCCAAGCTCGTATGAGCTCATTACTCCATCGATCTTTCCCCCGTCTATTTGAAGTCGGGTCAGTCCATCGGAGAGTAACTTGTGCTGCTGATTGATTCTGCAGGGATCAGGCAGGGACTGGCTCCTCATTAGCTCCTGGTTCATTAGTAGAACTGCTAATGAAGTTTGAACTCTGAGGTCCAAATTCTGCTTCAGGCTGTAGATTCCACTGGCACTTACAGACAGTTAATTACAGACAGGTAACTCCATACTCTGATGGGTGGCTGTGAGAGCGCCCATGTGAGCGTGCCTGGCTGTCCTGGTGACGTGTGAGGCATGTTTTATCCCAGCCCAGGCCCACGTTATGGCTCACAAAGCAGCTGTCTGAGAGCAGAGTGTTTTCCCTCTGAGAGCTGACTTGATGGTCTTTTGATTGCAGTATTAATGGGCCGTGGGGTGTCCCAGCCCGAGGGCAGGGCCCCGCTGTCCTGCTGGGAGCCAGCATCCCTCCTGGAGGCAGCTCAGCAGAAGGTCTCCCGTTCAATAAGGTAGCAGGTGCATTTAGAGGAACACAATCAGCTCATACCTATTCTATTGCATAAATAAAGTTATCTAAAAAAATGGCACATTGCTGAATGCTGTCCCTAAGAGAGTTTCCTCCCAGACCTCTCCCACTACAAGGGGTCTCCTTACTCATTCACTTCCCGGTGGTTGTCAGCCTGCCCAAGAGCTGTCTTGTTTTGGCCATCAGCATCTCTCTGAAGTGGTCACCCATTAGGAAATAAAAAACAGGATTAATGGCACTATTTAGAAAGGCAAAGGGTCTCGTGATGACGTAAATGGTGCTGATGATACCCTGCGTGCACTCAGAGATGTTCAGGGCCGGTATTCGGGACGCGAGCCGGACGTTGCGCATGACGTGGTAGGGAGTGAAGAGCAGGGAGAAGATAACCACGGTGAGGATCACCAGAGTAAGGGGCTTCTCGAGGGTCAGGGCAGAACTGAGCTGCTCGCTCCTGTTTTTAAGAAAACGAACCATCTTCACGTAGAAGCAGCACATGATCAAGAGAGGGATGAGGAAACCAAAGAGAGTCAGGAACATGCTATAGATGAGGCTTGTCGCGGGGTCTCCGGAGCTCGCGTAATCAAGGCACTTGTAATCATTGGTGGGTGTTAGAGGCTCCAGGAAATGCATCAGTGGCAGCAGCTCCAGGATCACCCCGATCCATATGGCAACAGACACCATAACAGCCGTTCTCCTCTTCTGCAGGATGTGGTCCCTGAAGGGGTGTCTTATGAGCATGTACCGGTCAACGCTGATAGCGGTGAGGAAGAGGATGCTGCTGTACAGGTTGGCATGCAGCAGGAATCTGTTGCTGTGGCACAGGATGCCCTCCTTTGCCCACTGACCTTGGGAATAGCTGTTCACCAGTATTGGCAGAGTGCACAGAAATAACAAATCTGATATGGATAAATTGAACAGGTAGATGTTGCCACTCTTCCATTTTCTCAGGCAAAAAATATAGCCGAACACCACAATGGTGTTTCCAATGACGCCTAAAATGAACTCAAGGCTGTACATGGTGGAGAGATAATACTTTTCTAGTACTCTGTTCGTCAGCAAACAGTCACTGGTCTGGTTCAAAGCCTGGAAAATCAAAAGGAAAAACATAAATACCAAACCCAAGTAAAAGATCATTGCACAGTTATTGTTTTATCGCTGCTGTAATCAGAGAATGCAGCCTGCTGTTTCCTTCCAGCCTACAGGGTAAGTAGATGTGTGACCTCAAACGTCTCTCACACATGGGATCGGTACTTGCAGACACTGATCAGAGTTACTGAACAAGATGAAAACTCTCCTGAGCAAAGACCTGTGTGAGGAACTTGAAGCGGGAGCATCACCTGAACGAAGGTGTCGGTCACAACGTGCCAGCTGCCCCTTGGCCAAACCCAGGGCAGTGCCAGGAGCCAGAAAGTGAAACCAGCCCGTGGGTGCCCTGTCAGTGCCTCGGGGAGCCATCTGCCGCTGTTACCCAACGCCGGTCCCGTGGGTCCCCGCTCGTCACTGAGGCAGAGGTCTGCTGACGAGGCTGGTGAGGGATGAACGTGTCGGCAGCAGCGCGGCCGTGCTCTGACAGCGCTGCTCGGAACTCATTAGGAAGCCAGGAGAGATGTGTTTGCTAAATTAACCCAGCCCTTGATGGAGCACTTTGCACGCTTTGCTGGTAACTGGGTACCAGAATTGCACGGAGGATGGAGCACATCTCCTGTGCATCCTGCCAAAGCTTTCTTGGAAGCTGCATCACACATGAGCTTGCTTTCTTTCTAAAGCCTGGTTTAAAAAATGCTTTCAGCTACAGGAAAGGAAATAGAGCAGGATTCAGGACAGAGTTTACTCCTCTCCCTCCTCAGCAAAGCCACCTGCCCCCGCCGCAGGGAGCCACGGGACTCAGACAGCTTTTGGTGAGAGCCTTGGATAAAGTGTCAGCAAACAATTGGAAAGCAGAGAAAACGAAATGCCAGAAACTGGGATATAGATCAAAACTGAACTCAGGCTAAGGTTAAGCATTTCCAAAGGTGCTCTGGTGTCAAAAACTTGTTCACAGATCTCTGCCCTCAAAGCACGGAATTTCATTTTGAAAGGGAGATCATGAGGCAGAACAAAAATTTCATAAAGCTATTCCCATCAAGTCTCTACGCTTACTCTGTGCCCCACCAGGAGACACAAATGCTACAGAGAGGGCTTTCTCTGCTCAGAGTGACCTCACCTGCTGCACCTGCCGAGCCCTGGCTGCTCGGCTCTTGAGGAGAAGCTCGACACCTTAGTGAGATTCTAAATCTAGAAAGCACATCATGGTCATCAGCTCTTTAAATAGCAATAATAATTTAAAAGTTCGGTATTGACAGACACATTAATATAGCAAGTTGTTAGAAAAAGGCTGATAGATCACTTTTAAGGTGAGAAACTAAAGCAGTTAAAAGCCCACTCAGAAATGGGTTCAGTAGAGGAACAGAAGAGGCTGCCCAGCACTGGACCCCTTACCATGCCCAGGGCTGTGGGTGCTGCCTCCCCGCTGGCGCTCCAGGTCCCGGCAGAGCTCTGGGATCCCGGGTGCAGCCCCCGCCGCCGTCACGCCGCGTTTGCGCAGGATTCGGTCACAATGAGGCAAGGCGAAGGCGGGATCTGTCTGGCTGAGCTGCCGAGGTGCAAACAACACTTCCCCTTCACGGGAGCCCATTGGGAAACCAGCCGGGCCAGACAGAGGGAGAGGGCACCCACTGCACCCATCCCATGCCCTGAGAGATAGCCAGGGCTGCAGGAGGGCACAGCTGGTGGAAAGAACACTTAGTTTTCATACAGTAACACATCACCACTCCAAAGCTCGCTGCTTTATTCAGCATTGCCATGTAAATTATTGGCAAATTTAAAAATATAAAAACTGCTAATGCAGAATGACCAAACCCCACAGTGACTAATTCCACCCCTCTGCCATGGGCAGGGACACCTTCCACTAGACCAGGCTGCTTCAAGCCCCATTCAGCCTGGCCCTGAACATCCTCGGGTATGGGGGGCAGCCACAGCTTCTCTTCCCTTTTTTTCCCCATTCCCTTTATTGTGATGTACTTCACAGTTAGCAAATATTAACCCTATTAATAGATATAAAAAGCTATTGTAGCTTTTCTCTGTGGACAAGGCCAATAAATCAGCTCATATTTAGGCATTACAGAAGCTGGTTTAAAATTTCCCCCATGGCTAATAACCAACACTGGCTTCTCATTTACCAGCTTTTAAATATCTTGTTCGTTCAGGCAACTGCTGTTGCACTGAAGGATAAAATAGGGCTGAGCAAATGGAGCATTTCTTCCTTCCTGCTGCAGTAACTCCTCGGAAAACTGGTGAAGGAGCAAGAACTGCTCCTTACTGCCATTTCAGTAGGTTTAGATTGGTCCCTGCTTTATAGCTCTGTGACTATTGCATCAGCTGATTGCGTTTCTAAGCAGTTTTCTAACCCTTAGTTATTCTGTGGCTCTCCCAGTCACACAAACAGGCCCCTGTAATTCCATTGCCTTCCAGCAGCCCTAGCCATGACAAACACCTGAGCTGGGGGTGCCAGGCTCTGTGGTGGCTGCAGCACTTGGTACTGGCACTCCACGCCCGCTGCCATGGGCCGTGCCTGGCGCTCCTGGCACGGCAGGCTGGAGTCATGCTGGCCTCTGCTGGGGAAGTTCCACCTTGGGCTCCAGCCAGCCTCGGCAGGAGGGAGCAGAACGAAACCCCAGAGCTCGACGGGGTAACCCCTGATGGCAGCACTGGGGCCCTCCCCGCGCCCTCCCCGGGAACAGGGCCTGGCTGAGAGCACGGCGCACAACTCAACCAACGCTTCCAAAAGCACCAGAAACCCAGGAGTATTGCCACATTCTGGGGTTTGGGGGTTTGGTGGTGGTTTGTTGGGGGTTTTTGGGGGGTTTTTTGTTTGTTTTTTGGGTTTTTTAACCAGTGTAGTACTTGAGCAAAAAGTCAAGGATTCTTAAGAAATGGGTAATGGGGAAGCCCTGACTGGTGGGCACACTTCGAGGATGCTTTGTTTCCTCCTTGACTCACTTGAGAGCATGAGCCCCATTCTCTTCATATACCTATCACTGCACCCTGTGCAGTCTGCGATCAGTCTCCCTGTGCTGGGGCATCCTTGGAGGGTTCGATCTCTGCAACCAGAGCTGGCTCCAAACTGGGCTGTGAGCCCCGCTGTGGTGAGGCTGAGCTTTGTCCGTGACTGTCAACCACCAAATCCCATCCTCCCTTCGAGGGAAGGCTTTTGGAGATGTACCAAAGCCCTCCCTTATGGTGGTTTGTCCTGTTTTCTGGTATGGATAAATGGGTTGCTTACTGCAGCTCCAGCCTCTCCTGCCAGCAACATCAGTAGTGCAGCTTTCACTGTCCCATTTCTGCCTCACCAGGCATTTCCAATCCCAAAAGCCTATTTTAGGAACCTAAACAAAACATACAGCCCAATCAATCATGAGTCCATATTTAGGTGCTGGTGCTTAAAAAACATTTACTTCTGGTTCCAGGAGAGTCCTATAAAAACACACAAGGGAAGGTTGGCAATTTTTGTCTGGCACTGTTTCTTAGAACATAAATTTTTCTTCTGCCTTACAGGTAGGCATTCAGCGTCCCTGACACAGCTGAGCCACAATGGAGGAAACACAAAATTGGTGGCAGCAGGGACAGGGAGGGTGCCCCAGGCTGGCTCCAGCTGGGCTGGCACAGGCACCTCCAGCACCCCTGAAGAGAGGCAGAGCCAGCTTAGCCCAACGCTCCAGCCCAGTGCTGCTCTATCAGCAACGTCCCAGCGCTGCAGGGCAGGAGAACAACCAAAGCCAGTCTGGGTCACAGCAGGGCAGCCTGCTGAGGGACGTGATGTGGGCATGTCCCCTCCAAATCAAACAACACAACCATCCTCCCTAAGCAGCCTCTAAGCAAGGCTGTCTTCCTGGAAACCCCAACTGGGCTCATTCCACTAGCATTTACAACCCAGAAATGCCCATCCCAGGGAATATTCTTGTGGACATGACCCTAAAACTGCATAGAAAATCAGACCAAAGGTGTTACTGAGCACAACCCCAAAGCCCAACTTCCTCAGGATTACTAAGAGGCTGTTAATTAATTCCAAATGTGGGAGGACTAGAGCTGCAGTGGGGCTGCCTCTGCCAGCAGACAGGAGCCCGGTCTGTGGGTGAGCGCTGGGATGTGCTGGCAGTGCTGCAGAGAGACCCGAGGAGTAACTCCCAAACCCTCTGGGAGCGAGCACATGTGCACAGATGTGCATCCACAGGGTGTGCAAAGAGAGACCTCCTCAACCACTGCTGCTTCCCTCGTCGACAGCCCAGCACTACCCCATCCACATCACCAGTGACAGCAGAACTGAAACCTGGGGCTGTCTGCAACAGCCGCCCTGGGCTCCAGCACTCCTGCTGCTGCTTCCCCATGAATGGGACACTTGAGCGACAAAACACACTGCACTGGAAGCAAAGACAAGTTTAATATTTATATTCAACTTAATAAAGACGAAAAACAGCAATCATCCCATACACATTCCAACTGAAGAGGCCGCACACACTCAGGAAGAGGAACTCGGAATTATTGAAGGTTCAGTACCTTTTATGCAAAAGGAAAGCAGGATACATGAAGTACCTGCTCAGTGTTTGATTTGCTTAAACCAACAGCCAACCCCTGCATTCATGCTTCAGTCAAAAGTTTTAGGGTTTATATTTAACACACAAAACATTTACATGGAGGTTATTTGTTCCACACAGACAGCTGAACTAGGTTTTTTTCAAGCCAATAAAGCTGCTAAGCTAATTTTACTTTTAAGAAATCATATGTAAAATCTGATAAACAATTTTAAGGACAATTAGAACACCTAGTACATGACTTAACAGAGAAGTAGAGCACAGATTATGCAGCAGTGTTATCGTAAGGCGAGAACCTTCACAGCTTCCTTTTTCCAGTGAATATCCAGTGCTGGTTTGTTTCACTATTTCCTGCTAGTTCAAGGATTAAAGAAAGCAAGTAGGAGCAAGACAGGTGCTTTAAAAAAAACCCCACAACACAACAACAAAACCCGAATAAACAAAAACCCCCAAACAAACAAGCAAAGCCCAAAGCACTTGCACAATTTTTCAGCCATCCCAGTGGGTTTCCAAGTGCTTCCCTCCAGCTGTGCAGGGCGGGAACAGTGGCCCCAGCCCAGCCTGGGGTGGGCAGGTCCCTCCAGCTGCCCTGAGCCTCCTGCAGTCAGGCCCCGGTGCTTCTGTTCACCCCATCACCCCTGGCAGCAGTAGGGCCCTGCTGCCACGTCCCACAGAGCCAAAGGGGACAGGAGGAAAGCGGCCTCCAAGCACGTCCCATGTGCCCACAGCGACCCGGCCCTTTGGCACACACCCTGAAGATGTTGTGATAGGAAGAAAGAAGCAGCAACAGAGACAAGACACCAAATCCCAGAGGCTGCAGGGCCAGAAGAGGAACCCCAGGGCAGTCCTGGCAGTCTGGGGGTTTGAGGCTCGGATGACAGCACTGGAAGAACGCGTGGGTTAGGATCAGACTGATTTCCTGCCAGAGAATATGGGAAATGCTCCGGTCCCAACACTGTGGGCATCGCAGGGGAGACGGCAATCACGTCCAAAATCCGGCACAGCTCCTACGCCCCCAGTCACACCTGGCAGATGTGAGGACGGCCAATAGGGCACCATTTCCAGCTCACAGATTCTCATTTAGCCAGTCCACGTACGCGTTGAAGAGCCGATGCCCCACAGCCAGCTCGGTGGGCCACAAGATGAACATCATGGCTGCGTGGAAGGCGTCCTTGGCGTGGTGGTGCGTGACGGGCACGCCGGCGGCGCGGAGCCGGCGCGCGTACATCACCCCGTCGTCCCGCAGCACGTCGTGCTCGCAGGTCAGGACGTAGGCGGGGGGCAGGCGGCGCAGCAGGGCGTCGCTGGCCAGCAGCGGGGACGCGCGCGGGGCCAGGAACCCGGGGTACTCGCGCGCCAGCCGCGCGCCGCCGAAGCTGGGGCCGCCGTACACGTGCGCCCGCCGCATCTCCGCCGGCAGCCAGCGGCTCCAGTTCACAAACTGGAACAAGTGGCCGGACTCGGCGGGGACGTGCCTGTTGGAGGCCATGGCCTCCCTGAGAGCGGGGTCCGACGTGAAATACTCGCTCCAGAACCTGACCATCAGCGACCCGGGCAAGAGCGGCTTGTTGTCATTGTCCTGGTAGGACGGCAGGTTCAGGTCCAGGGCCTGCAGAGCAGGGTAGAGCAAAATCTGAGCTTTGAGCTTGGTTTTGACTTCAGGGTCCTCCAACAGCTGCACAAAAAAAAGAGAAACCATTGCAAAGAATCAGTAAAGGTGTTGATTCTCCCACGCTGACAGATCATCTGAAGTAAAGAATTAAGACACGCATTTTGCAACATGAGCAAAATAAAATTATCGATAAAGCCAGGATAAAGAAATTCTGAATCTATAGGCAGTTCACCTAAAACAGCATGCTGTAATGCAAATTCTTAAACCTCAAATATAATTTCATTTTATTTCTTATATTGAAGGATAATGATTTTTGGGAAATACTCTTTTTGAAATTTTGATGCTTTCTGAAGTATTAACAGAAGATTTTCTATAGCTACAGAAAATTTCTATTCTTACATCATGAAACTTTACGTTTTCTGGATCTCCTCATCATTTCACGCAATCTAGAGCTTGTCCATCTGGTTTTTAACCCTGAGATGTCACAACTCAAGCAATTGCAATTCTGTGCATTTTAGAGATGTGACAAATAAAATGTGATGAATTGAACACTGACATTTCTTATATGTCAACCTTTTCCCCTCTTCACTAATAAATTTTCCATTTTCTCCCTCATCTTCTGCCTTCAGCATCTGCAGCAAATTCACCACCATTCCCAGTGTTTCATTACAATCCAAACAACTTCTCAAGAGAGCAACAACATCGTGCTGACTTATTAAATAAAGGCTGAAGGAGAAGTGCAAAAGGCACCAAACTGTATGACCAGACACTGCAACATTTAGTGAGGGGGTTTTTGTTTGCTTGTTTTCCCTGTTATTTACATCTTTATGAGTCGCGAAGGTAAAATTCCCTTTTCAAACATCATAACTAACCTGGTCAACATGTGCTTAAGGTTAGAGTGATGCATGCTCCAGTTAGAGGGCAGAGAGGCTTTTTTAGGGGGCAGATGTCTGGATGGCACTAAAGCTCCTCCGATGCCATGGAGGGCTCAGGCACAGCCGCCTGCCGGGTCCCCGGAGCCCTGTGACAATCCCGCAGGCTGCGTGACGTCCTGTGTGCACAGACCACGAGAGCAGCGTGGGCCGCCAGCTGCGCTGGCTTTTAGCGGTCGTGAAACTACAAAAATAATGATTTAGAGCTCGCAAAGCAGCTTTATTGTACCTGTTGTGCCACGGCCGCGGCCAGGTTGCCTCCGGCGCTGTCCCCGGCCACACAGACCCGCGCAGGGTCCACCCCGTACTGGGACAGGACCTCGCTCTGGAGGAAGAACTTGGTCACTGAGAACACGTCTTCAAATGGGATGGGGAAACGGTGCTCAGGGGCCAACCTGTAGCTGGTGGAGGCAAGAGAGGCGTGTTAGTACCTGCTGTTAATAAAGAGAAGGGCTTGCTCGCATCTCCCTGATGGGGGATGTTTATTTCTGTGCCCAGAGAAGTGGGAACTGTCTGTCCCAGAGGATCCACTTTATTACCCACCCATCTTCATAAAGCCAAAACAGCACCAACCACAATTCACCACTGTCACCCTGGCAGCCTCTGTTCACAAAGGTTTATAAGTCAGCAGGAAAGCGTGTGACCAAATACAGAAACACTGAAAAATCAGATTAATTGAAACAAATTAATTTACTCCAAACCCTCATCCCATCTGGAAGGAGAATATCTCTTACTTGACTGACACCACAACAGCATTTAGCTCGTTTGAAATCCGCCGTGATACGTGATCATAGGGTTTCATGCCTGAAATGAAACCCCGGTATGCGTGAGAATGGACACACACACACACACAGAACTGCCGGTTCCTCTTGGCAGCAGCTTCCAGGTGACTTTCCCAAACCACCCCCTGCTTTTATCTGGTGACACACCAGTCCCCTGCCCCTCCTTGTGGCAACTCCCACAAAACAAAAGGCAGCACTTGCCAGGACTGTTGAGATCTTGCCCACAGAGCCATGGCAGCGATGCAGCAGAGCTTACCTGCATCTCCCAGGCACCACCCCCCACCGTGGAAGTAGACCATGGCCCTCCTGAGCCCACCAGGTGCCCTCTTGGGCAGGAACAGGCGGACGGGGACGTTGTTGAACTCCGTGTCCGTCACGGTGACGTTTTCATCGGATGTGGGAGGGACGAGCTGGAGAACTGTGACCAGCCTCATGCTCTCCATGTAGTGCATCAGCCCCAGCAGATCAGCCGCCTCGGACTAAAGCACAGGACAAGGGGAAACGGTTTTAAGTGCAGCCTTAGTTGCTCTCAGATTAAATTCCCATGAAGCCATTTGATGCTCTGTACAAACATATGAAGTTGCTGTGGAAGTCAGCACAACAGGCCGGAGCGTATGCGTCTGACTGGAACTCGGCAGGGAAACGAGCACTCTGTGGCACGTGCTCGCACTGTGTCACCAGCTGCCCAGCAAGGCCAGAGCCCAGCCCAGAGCTGCTGCTTTGTGCCCACACTCAGACTCCTGCTCGGTGCTTATGTGGGCCACTCCACAGCCCAGTGTCCGGCTCAGTGACCCACCAGCATCAGCACGGGCATCGTGCTGCAGAGAGGCACCAGCGTGGCGTGGGGACAGCCCAGGGACACAGCGCAGAGAGCCACCCACGGCTCCTGCGCTGCTACCAGCACCTTGGCTCCTCCACCACCACCCCGGCAATGGGACATGACCCACTTCCCACATCAGCCTCCTCCCTGCCCCATCACATCACAATTGAAACAATTAAGTAACAAAGCCAAGTTCTTACGTGCTATCTGAGGGTGAAAACAGATGAAATTCAGAGCAGGTTTGAGTTTTAAAAGAAGATAGCCAAGCCTGGTGCAGAGCCTGTTTGAAGTTTGGCTTCCAAGAGATGCTTTATTCTCCCCAGAAAAAATGTGAAACCCCCACACTGTAACTGGTCACCTGCTGACAGGTATAACCTCTAGCCTTCAGACTCTGATGGTGTAAGTCATAGCGCCTGTCCCTGCTTGTTATGGTTTTTTTTCTACAAATTGTATTTAAATCAACTGTTTAATCATCATCTACATATAACGAGGTTTTGAGCAACCTGGTCTAGTGGAAGGTGTCACTGACCTTGGCAGGAGGGTGGAGTGAGATGAAATTTAAGATCTTTTCCAACCCAAACCAGTCTGGGATTCTGGGATTCCATGATATAACCTTCTTTTTCAGGAGTTAGAATAGCACACAGCTCAGCCCTTGCTGGCAGTCTTTGACAGTGATTGTCACCACATTTTTGAGTCACCTCTCTCTGAAGGCTTGGAGCGGGTGATGCCAGGAGGAGCCCTGCCAATCCCAGTGTGTTGGAATTGGGATGGAGATGAGTGGGCAGGCCCTGGCACGCTGCAAAGGGAACCTCAGGTCCTTGCCATCAGCTCCATGAAAACAAACACACACATATGTGCCAGAGCTGCCGTTTTAGCCACAACATTCACACAGTTTACATAAGTACTTCTCAGCTGTTGCTTTTTCCCCAAGGATTAACATCTTGAAAAAACAAATATATCAGTCAAAGAGAGTCCTGCTGTGACTCCACCGAGCTTGTGAAAGCCCCGCGGTGGGAGGAATTCCCTGAGCCCCAGCACTGAGGATTTCCAGTGCTCTCAGAGCTGTGTTTTCCACAAGTGGACAATTTACATTGTGGAAAACCACTGGGCTGCTGCCTGCGGTTTCCAGGCCATTATCAATGAAAGGAAATGGTGCCCTCATCTGAAAATCCTCATTGTCCCAGTGCGACATTATCAGGTGTTAGGGAGTAACAGGAAAACCAGCACTTTGGGTTTTGGGATCCTTGTGCTGTGGAAAGCACCTTCCCCAGTCACCTTCTCCCTCTTCCACAGAGGAGCACTGCAGCAAGGACAAACCCTCCGAAGCCGACGGAGAGGGAAGGGAGCCTGGCTGTGCCCGGGCAGGGGCAGCGCCCACACGGCTTCCAGAGGGGCAGCAGCTGGGGCGAGGCACCCTCGGGGACACCGCCCATCAGCCCTACACGGGCACGGGCAGCTCGGGCGTGGGGCTGGAAGGGGCCCGGGGCCGGCTCTCCGGGCTTCCACGGAGCCGGGCTCAGGAGGGACGGAGCTCTGGGAGGGTGCCGCAGAACTGCAGCAAAAACTCTGTGTTGTGTTTTTTACTTTCTTCAGGTGTTTCAGACCAAGGGCGGGGGGCACCTCCTGAACGACCTGGAGCATTTCGTGCTCAAGCACCACAGCAGGTTCATGCCCAGAGGCTGCTCCCCAGCACACGGACACAGGACATGACCATCAGCAGGCAGAGGGAGACACTCCCAGCCTCCCTGCTGGGACTCTGAGCACACCAATGACACCCGGCAGGGCTGCCAAGCACCTGCCACAGCGAAGGGGACGGAAATCTGCCGGGTCACGGTGCTCTTGGTACACCCTTCTGGGAGCTCGGAGGAGATTCTACTGAGCAGGAATGCTCGGGGGTGGCACTTTGTTCCCTTTGTTCAGACCAGCATCAGGGAGTCAGAAAGACTGGAACAGGGTCTCTCCTGCAAACGCAGACCCGCCGTAAGTGACCGCGAGTCGCTGCCCTGTAACTGGACGGCCATTCGGGACAGACTCAGGGCAATTTAGAGCCATTCGGGATAAACTCAGGGCAATTTAGAGCCATTCGGGACAGACTCAGGGCAATTTAGAGCCATTCGGGATAGACGTAGGGCAATTTAGAGCCATTCGGGATAGACTTAGGGCAATTTAGAGCCACCTGAGACCAAATTTGCAGTAGTGCAGCTCCAGGGAGGCTGTGTCTGTCTCCATCCCT
The DNA here is from genome assembly GCA_013400235.1 of Oriolus oriolus. Classification (NCBI taxonomy): domain Eukaryota; kingdom Metazoa; phylum Chordata; class Aves; order Passeriformes; family Corvidae; genus Oriolus; species Oriolus oriolus. The sequence goes on along the minus strand of VXBT01001131.1, from coordinate 512,789 downwards.
TGGGATTACGGTTTCGCAGATCAGAGCACAGTTACAAAATGCCTGCCCACAGCAGCGCTGTGGGGAACGGGCTCAGGCTTCCCAGGCAGGCAGGACAACAGGCAGCACGGACACAACTCCATATTCCCGTGAGAACACACGATCCTCGCACAAAGAGGACGCTCCTGCTGCCGGCGGCGCCGTGCTGGGGTGGCAGAGTGGCCGCGCAGGCACCAGGCGTGGCCGGCAGTGGCCTGCCCGTGCCCGCCCTCCTTGCAGGCTCCCTCCAGCGGGGGATTTCGGAGGGGAAGCACCAAGGCAGCACACCGACCCTGCAGACCACAGTTTCTTTCTCACCACTGTCGTCTTCCACCACCTCAACCCCCAAAATCAAAACAAGAGAGCAGCAAGGAGTCCCTGACACACACCAAAAACCCCTCATCCTCCCTCCTCCTGCAGACTGGACAGCCCTGAAAAGGTACCCCCTGCCAACAAGGGCTGTCTCACACGGAAACGTTGTTTTGTGTAGTTTTCAGACTTATTCTGTCAGTGGATTGCCATGAAGCCACAAAAATCAACAGAATGTGCGAGCTGCTCTAGTCGTCCCTCCCCTGGCACCCAGCACTGCCGAGGCAGCGGCGTACGCAGGAAACAGCAGCGATCCGGGCAGCAGTGCTCCAGCTGCACAGGGCTGGAAAGCCAGAGAAACTTGTCTGTGCTTGTCGATCCAGTCACATCCCACACTTCACTCCAGTTACTCTGAACGGCCCTTTCTGAAGGCTGCGAGATCAAATCTTTTCTGTATCACAGTCACAGTAAGTTCAGTGCTTCACTCCAGCTGCTCCTGTCCCCCAGTCAGTGTAACACCGCACCTCTGTCACACGCGCAGCATGGCACATGTACTGCCGTGTCTGCGAGCCCCAGGGGCTCGGAACCCCCCTGCTCCGCCCTCCCAGCCCCCACCACCTCACCAGGTGCCCCACGGCTCTGAAGGCAGCCGAGACGAGCATCACTGTCCAGGGCTCCGCCAGGTCCTCGGGGAGCGGCGTGTAGATGTAGTAGCCGAGGAGGGCTGTGAGCAGGCAGAGGCAGAGCAGCCTGGCCCCCATGCTCGCAGGCTCAGCTCTGGCGCTGGAGGGAGCAGCTCTCGGCTCCTCCCAACAGCCACAAGCCAGCACAGGGCAAAGTCAATCCCGTGTTTTGCTTGGGTCCCGGCCAGGAGGTGATTTCTTGTCTTACCACCCGGGGCAGAGGTTACTCCACTGCGCAGCTTCCAAAAAAACACGTTTCCCCAGCAGGGCGTGCAGCCGCCAGGAGCAGCCGAGCCGGCCAGCCCCGCATCCAACCCCGCTGCCCCGGCACAGCCCCGCATCCAGCCCCGCTGCCCCGGCACAGCCCCGCATCCAGCCCCGCTGCCCCGGCACAGCCCCGCATCCAGCCCCGCTGCCCCGGCACAGCCCCGCACCAAACCCCGCTGTCTGTTCCCCCGGCACCGTGATACGTGTACACGCAGGGCTGGGCAAAGGCCAGCAAACCCATCTCCTCTTATCAGGGGCCGAGAGGTAAAACGTAGGTAAAGGAGCCAGATTTCAGGTGGCGTGGGAAGATAAGGCACAGCTGAGTGATGGGGAATGCAGGACAAAGCCCTCTCCTGCCCCGTCCCTCCCCAGGAGCAACGGGAGCTCCCAGGACAGCTCTGGCATGGGCAAACAGCACGGAGGAAGATGAGGCCAGACCTGGAACCACCACAAAACTGGTGTTTGATTTTGTTGCACTTAAGGAAGGTTTCCCACTCTCCTCCCGTGCTGGTCTCCAGACGGAAGCATGGCTGTGCAGCGACAGCCTGGGCTCGGGTCCGTTCCTGCCCTGAGGTCACCCTTGACTTAGGCAGAAGCTCACAGTGCTTAATCTTCAAAGACCAATGTCTCATATCTTATCTCGTGCCAGAGCCACTCCCTTGCCCTCCAGTGAACCACTCCAGCAACCTCCCCAACCCACAGCACTCCCAGATAAAGGAAGTCATAAACCGATTTACCCAAAGGACCCCTACAGCATCAGCTGCAGTATGGAAATGCCCATGTGCCAATTTCATTAGAGCCCTTCCAGTCAAAGGGACCAGCTGGGACAGCACAAGACCTCTCTCAGACAGGGGATGAGGTGCCAAATGAAACACATGGATGTTAAAACCCAGATCAATCCCATGCAGTGATTACCCTTCATGCCTCACCCCAACACCAGCCCCCGGCACTGCCGACACTGTCCAGAGCCCACACCAGCACCCACCACTGCTGGTCTGCTGTACATCACCTGCTCTCCCACTGCTCACAGCTTTCTAAAGCAGACAAACATTTGGTTTAGTCTTTTTCCTCCTTATTTATTTTGTTAAATAAGGTTGGATGGAGCTTGGAGCAACCGGTCAAGTGGAAGGTGTCCCTGCCCACGGCATGTGGGTCGAACAAGATGATTTTAAGACACCTTCCCAACCCAAACCATTCATGTAGTTATATCACAATGAAACCTCATCTTGCTGCTCTTCCTGCACACAGTGTACCAAGAGCCATGCAGCATGCCCTGCTTCCCAGCCTCTGCACTTTCACATAGTCCAAGCTGCTGATGTTTCAGAAAAAAATTAATGCAAAATTAAGCAGACTAAAGCCAGGGTTAAAACTGCAATGAGAAGAAGAGTAGCCAGCATGTCACCCTGCCAGCATCCCCTGCATCCATGTGCTCCACGACATGGACAATCAGAGGTGGGATTGCCTGTCACTGCATATTGTTCAGGCATGGACAGAGCGGCATGGACTCAATCAGGCACTGACCTCCCACCTCAATAAATCAGCCCAGCAAAAAATAAACATTGCAACATCAGACTGAGTTTTCAAATTGTGGTTTGGAAAGGAGAAATGTGTGGGTTTATAACCTTACATCTTGTTTGTAACAGCAATCCAGGCTTACAACCTTACATCTGTTTCTAACAACAATCCCTCTTCACCCCCTTACACCCCTACTGCATCTCCTCTTTCTGCACTCTCACAGCATTACAAGCCCTTGCTTTGTTTGTCAGTTACAGAATCGTTCAGGTTGGAAAAGCCCTGCAAGACCATCGAGTCCAACCATCCCCTCAGCACTGCCCAGGACACCACTAACCCATGTGCCCAGGTGCCACATCCACACGGCCTCTAAGCTCTCCAGGAACAGGGACTCCACCACTACGGACAGCATTTCCCAACAGGCAATCTGAGCCTGCCTCGCGGTGCCCTGCACTACCTCGTGTGCTGGGTGTGTCACTGGCTGAACCGAGCGGTGCTCTGGGCAGTGATGGCACCCCCGGGCTGCCAGGGTGGCCCTGCTGCCTCACAGACACCGTCTGGCCCCGCGATGACGGCGGTGGTTTTGTACAGCCACGCTGAGAAGGGTCCCGTCTTCTCTGGGGTGTGGAGTGACCGCTGCCCAAAACAGCGCCGAGGGCTGGCAGGGCCCCGTGTCCGGGCAGGTCCCTCACACCCCGGCGGGCGATGGGGTCAGGGCAGCCACTGCCCCACCCTGCTGGGCACAGAGGGGTCAGGCTGGGCACAGCCACTGCCCTTGGTGCCCAGTCCTCCGGCAGGGCTCCGAGGGTGAGGGATGGAGACAGGGGCACTGAAGGGAGCAGTGGGGAAGTGGCACTGAGCCCGGGGAGCGGTGGCAGGAGGGGACAGACGTGCCAGGGTGTGACCGCTGGTGCTGGGGCTGCGGCCATCGCACGGGCTGAAGGGAGAGCAGAAATACTGCAGGTTGTTACCTCTACAGAGTGATGGGTTTGCACCCAAACGGAGTATTTTAGGAAAGGAAGGGAGAAGCCACCGGGAGGCAGTGCAGCCCTGCAGACGGTCTCCCTTCCACCCGAGGGACCTCAAAACCCGCGAGCAGCAGTTCTGGCGGTCCTTCCCTGCTGGCGGGGCACGGATGGGCTGCCACAGGCACCTGGAGACTCAGGAAGGGGGAAGGTACACAGCACAGCACTGGAGCCACTGAATGTTGTCCACGTTTGCCTTCAGACAGTCAAGTTGCAACTTTGTGGTAAAAAGCAAAAATTACTTATTCTGCACTTTAATGCCTCTGATGGACACCCCCTGACGGGTCAGTACAGTCAGAGCAGCATGGGGATGAAAATTCCCCTTGAATCCGGGAACAGCTTCTGGGTTGCTATTCAGAAGCCAGTACTAGATTTCATATCACCTCACTAAGCTTCAGTTATTTCTGCTTTCTTTCTTCATTATTAGTAGCTGTGCTTTGTAATGACACTCACAGGACTGAAAACTGGCCTGTTTCTAGGAAATGAAGGGATGGCATTCACAAGACATTTTATACAAGAGAATTTGGCTACTGCTTTTTCATCTGTTGCTTATTACCAAATTGCAAGTTGTATAAATGGAAACAAATGTGTTCTTTGACAATACGTTCATACCCTGAACTGAAAAAAGCAATTCTCTGAAACTTTATTAAGCAGAAGAGTAGCACATGCAGTATTTCTGAGCACAAGACAAAGCAGCAGCTCCAGAAACACACTGGGTTCATGAAGGCATTAAAGTATCCAATAAAACATCTCCCAGCTCTGTCTAAAAAGAACATTATTATCAGGACAAGATAACAAGGGTTTTCAAATAAGTCAGTATTTTGCTTTGATGCTTTCAAACTGAAATCTTGTTTTCAAACATGCAACTTTTTACTGTTTGGCAGGAAGGCAGCAACACTTTTGATTTTCACTCTTTCTATTCTAAGTGCAGCAGCAGCAGGCTCAGAGGAGCAGAGCTGCTCCCGGGGTGCACAAGGGCATCTCGCTCTGAACCAGCACAGCAACTGCTTTGGAGGCAGATCAGGACAGAAACCCCCTCACCGAGCACACACGGAACCAGGAGCTACACACACACCCAACCACCTCCACTGATTTTCTCTTCTACATTAAAGTTTGTGGTTCAAAGTAATTTAAGAAACCCAAACTTATAACAAGAATTTCTTCTAGCTCACACCTCCCACTGCCAGCTTCTCAATGTTCATGTAGTTCTAGTTTTCATACAGTTTCCCCTTTTTACAGCAATAAGCACAACTCCTGAGTTTTGGATCCAGCAGCAGCTTGCTGGAGTTAGATTTGCTGTCCTGGGGGAACAGACATTGGCAGAGAAGGAACCTGAGGGACAATCAGCAGGCATCTTACACAAAGTGGAAGCAGTAAATTATAAAAAAACAGTTGATAAAACTGAAGCCCAAGGCAGTCACTTGGGAAGGGGAATGACCACCTGAAAGACCAGGAACAGGAAAGAGACCCTTTGGGAAATGTTTGCAGGAGGGGGGCTGGATTTGTTTGCTCAAACGTGTCTCTGGCTTTGTGGATGCACATATGTACACAAGCAGGAGCACGTGTTGAAGGCTGAGTTGTGAAATTAGCGACACTTTGGCATTTCAGAGTCACCAGGCAGGAGGAACAGGAGGGACATTATCCAGCCCAGAGGTTCACAGCTGCTCCTGTTGAGCTGCAATGGCATTGGGGGATTAAGCTGCTGCTAAAGCAACGGAGCTCTGAAATGGAAATGCAATAGCAAATGAGGAAAAAGCATGATGAAATCCAGGATTTAGTTACTTTTGCTGTTTATCTTGCCAAATGAACACTTTGAGATGTTTTTGAAGAGTATATATAAGATTATACAGAGTTCCATCTGCTCTGGGGTGCAGGAGACCAGTTCTACCCCTCTGCTCCAGGACAGCCCCATTATTCCAGGCCATACCTGAGGTCAGGGAAGCAATTGCAGGTTTGTTCCTGATAGTATAACCTACAAATTGCGGGAGGGCAGCTCCTGACTCACACAGATCCCAGGGGTGAGGAGGGCTGTCCAGTCTGAGACCAGTCGCTGGCATGGGACCGTGGGGTGTGGGACTCCTCAGGGACACGGGCTGTGCTGCCAAGGCACCCTCGGGGTGCTGGGAGCTGCCCAGCCCCTCCCCAGCCCTGCTGGGGAAGGCAGCCCGTGCTGCACAGCTCGATGACATGCTGCTCTCACTGCCCCCGTTCCTTTCTCCAAAATTGGGAAAAAAGGAAAGCGAGGATGGGGATTCCCATGTGCTGGGAAGACTCTGATATTGCTGTTAAGCAGATAAAGCCACGGTGAACAGGACTAGCTGAAAGTAACCATTTACACTGCATCTAATATTTATTAAACCAAATATGCAGCTTATATCCCAGATACAGGACTTCCACTGACAAGGAGATAACTGCATGACTTGTGCTGAATGAGTACAGTGCCTTAGGGAAAGTGGGGGCTCTTGGGACACAATTTGCCCCTCAGGTGTACTGCGTGTTTCCCCCCCAGATCTTTCTTACCCTGTTTCTCCCAGCACCGCAGGAGAGGTGCCCCACGCCCACCTCCCTGCAGGGCCCTGCCAAAGGCTCTGCCTTGCATAAGCAAGTCCTGCTGCACAAAACAAAGACCCAGCTGCTGTGCCCAGACCTCATTTCTACAAAGCTTTTTCTTTCATTTTGTAAGCAGAAAATCTTGACTTTCTTAATTTGTTCCTTTTGTGCATAGGAGAGGGAAAGGAAACAACCAGCAGTAATTCTCACCAGCTGCTGGAAACACCAACACAAAAAACCCCAGGGAGTTTCTTTATGCAAGAGGAGGTTTGGCCAAAGTGCCACAGACACTTGGCCTGTGTATTTGCAAGAGAAAGGTCAGAGCAAGCTAAACCCCTTGTGCTCCCTTAGCCATCCCCTGAGGCCGTCCCTGCAGCAGTGCCAGGAGGATGGGTTCAAACTGTTCCTATTCCCACTGGAAAAGTGGGGGCTCAGCCAGGGTACTTTACACAACTCACATGGGTATAAATTCACCTAACTGATCTTTGGACTATCTCAACGCTCCAGAGAAACACAGGCCACATCCCATCCCTGCCAAGAGGGTCCGTGCTGTGACAGCCCTCAGAAACAGCATCGCCCTTGTGGGGTCACAGAAGTGCTCTGAGGGAGCCTGGGTTGTTTCCCTGCCTGTGGGGGCTGGTTTAGCAGCAGCTCTGGGCTATGAAGCTGTATCCTGCTGGCTGCTACTAACCTGCAGTGAGATTTACACTCAAAAGCACCAGAACCTGAGCAGTAGCCACGTGTCCAGTGGGTCTCACATGTGCAGCACAGTCAGAACTGGCAAACCTGCAGGTTTAGTCTTGTTTCCACAAAGATCACAGTGAAAAGGTTCTTATCCAATAAATGCATTTTTAAAGGCAACCTCACACTAACATTCTAGTTTTCATTCTCTCAGTGTATAATAAAATCAGTCACTCAACTAGAATCCAACACAAAACTGAAAACTTGAACCCCCAATATCCTCACCTGGGGCCACATTTTCTCCCCCCACTTCTGTTTCTCACACCCATTCTCAGCCAGACCCAGACATCCTGAACCAATGTTCTCTCAGCACCTGTGGCCAGGCTGGAGCTGAGGAGCACTGGAAATCTCAGGGAGGTCCAGGTCCAGGCCACAGAGTTCTGAACAAGCTGCAATCCCCACAGAACGCTGGCTGCTCAAACCAACCAGCTGGCGCTCACCCACCAGGATGGGACACGGAATGGTGCTGAGTCTGAGCAGCTCCTTGGAAGAGCTGAACATCCCTGACCAGATACCACCCATGTGTTTTCTCAAATCACCCTGCAAAGCGTTTGGGATCATGAGTCACCTCTGACTGCTCAGAGCTGAGCCAGCAGAAATCCCTCCTGCAATAATCTCACCATGTAAGGTCTAAGAGTGAGGACTCAAGCCAGGAGCACATACAGTACCTCCATCTTTTAATCCACCAAAGCTGTACAAAACTAAAAGGAAATACTGCAGGAAGTATTTGGTTGATGTTAAAATTGAAACTGTTTAAAAGCAAAGCAGAAAATCCATGACTTCGGTAGATGCAGTATGAGGGGGAAAACCCCTCTGTGTAAGCAGAGTCCTGTCCATACACTCTCCTTACCAGGAACAGGTGAGCAACACATCTGTGTTCAGTGCAGAGTTTGTTCTTCACTCTCTGCCAGATCTTAGCATGGACTCACAAGGCCTGGCCTCACAAGAATTCTGAGAAGTGTAGCAATATCAAATACTTTTAATAAGCATCAAGGACATGAATTTGCAGCAACAGGTTGTTAGCATTTAATAACTGAAGGTTCATTACAGAGACTTTTATTAAGCTTTAAAGCACCTGCAGTGCCCAGCAGGTTGCAGTGCTGCTGCAGGATCCTGCTCAGTCTCCAGCAGAAGACTCGAGACTCTCAAGTTGAAGCTGAAATTTCTACCTGACAGGAGGTTGTAGCCAGGTGGGGGTCAGCCTCTGCTCCCAGGCAACAAGGGACAAGACAAGGGGAAATGACCTCAAGCTGCACTGAGGAGGTTCAGGGTGGACATCAGGAAGAATTTCTTCACTGAATGGGTTGTTAAACATTGGAAGGGACTGCCCGAGGAGTTGGTGGAGTCTCCATCCCTGGAAGTGTTCAAGGAAAGGCTGGAGGTGGCACTCAGTGCTCTGGGCTGGTGACAAGGTGGGGATTGGGCACAGGTTGCACTTTGTGATCTTAGAGGTCTTTTCCAACCTCTGTGATTCTGAAGCAGTTGCAGGGGATTTGCAATGAAACAACCAAGTGCCTGAGGCTCCTCACTGCCGCAGCTCAGGTTTCCCCATTTTGCAGAGCCAGTCCCAGTGCTCCCACTGGGTGATTTGAAGTGAAAACCATCTACAATTATAACTCACTAAAACCTTTAAAAACCCATTTCTGTCTTTAATAATAATAGTGCAAGCTAAGCAAATAACTCTCAAACCACTTCTCTAAACATTAAATCAGCTCCAAGACCGTGTTTTGCCTGTGGGAAGGTGAAGGCAGGGATGGGAAGGGACTCACGGCTTTGCACAGTCTGAGGGACAGGCAAACCTGACTGCTGGTGCCTGCAGACTCCCTGGCAAGTCTCACTCTGTGGCCCCATCACTTTAGAAAGTGCATCTCTTCATTTTCTCATGTGTAAAATCATTAAAAAACTGCAAGAGAATCCACAACCTTTGCCAATAACCAACAGAGCCGAGGGAAATAATTAGAATATTAACAGGACTGAGATTTCTGCTGGGATTTGACCAAGCATTGGCCGAAAGGGTTGACCAGAACTTCATAGAAACAGCCTCAGAATGTGAATGGTGTCAGGTTAAAACCCCACGGCCCTTCCTTTTTAAACAACCCCAGCAATCGGCAGCCGGTGTTTCTTGCCCCAGCCCATCACAGCCCGGTGGCCTTGGCAGCCTTCCCGTGGCATTTAACTGAGCCACGACGCCCAGTCACCCCAGGCTGCTCCCTGGGTGCGGTGGGAGCAGGAGCTGCGTGCCCACCCCGGCAGGGGCACACCGGGAAGGGGGCAGGCGCCACATCCCGGGAACAGCGGGGCTCTGGGAAGCCTGCTCCAAGTGTGCTAGTTCGGGATCCAGCTCCCAGGCAGCCCGTGGGAAGTGTCCCCAGGGCGAACCAGGTGCCTGTGCCACAGGCCCCGGAGCAGGAGCGGCTTCACCCCTCGGCAGAGGCACAGAGCTGCCTGGTTTGCCTCCAGCAGGGCTGAATCTAAACACGGAGCAATTCTGAGTGACACAGGCAACACACTGAATGCCAAAATAAAAGTACCTTTGCCTGCAGTTTTGCTGGCTCTAATAAAACACAATTTCACAACAAAAAGGATACTTTTAAAATTATAAAATGCATTACAGAAGATTTAGCTTCTACAAAACAGGAAAATCAACTTCAGGAGGAAGTTGACTTCAAGCCACAGAGAGGCAAATGTAAAATTATCAATGTCTGTATTTGAGTGGAAAGTCTGAGTTCCTGAGAAATTTCATTCCTGCTGTAATCCTGCTCCAAGCAGGAACTTTCACTGTCAGCCCTGCTGTAATCCTGCCACAACCAGAAACTTTTATGGTTTTTCCATGGACTGAATTCTTTCTGGCTAGAAACAAATTCTGGCTTTAGCTCCCATAGGCAGTTTATCCCAGAGGTGTTCATGAGCCAGCACTGACACTCCAGGAGCGGATTGGCCGCTCATGGCAGTGGCCTTAGGGAAAACCTGGCTGTATTCCCCATCCACAGCAGCCTCCCCGTGTCCAGGAGGGGCCTGACCCCAGGCAGGGACTGGTTCCCCGGGGGAGAGGAGCCACAGCTCCCACCAGGCAGGGACCCAGCCCCGCTGCAGCAGCCCGGCTCCTGCAAGGAGGGGAAAATGGTCTCAGCTTCTTCCACGGACAAGAGACCCAGGCCCTGGGTGTCTGACCCTTTATCACCTGTGAGACGCCTCAGCAAGGTCAGCACTTTCCTTTGTCAAATTTTCAGAAGTCGGAAGTGAGAACTGGATCCCAGTCAGCTGTCCAAGCCAAGGAAATTGCTGTCTCTGGGAATGAGCCCATGTCATTCAGGCTCTCTGGCTTGTCTTGGTCTTGAAATAAAAGTCTTTCAAAAGCTACACCTGGAAACGTATCACAGCCTCCTAATAACACCTATGAACAATTTAAACAGAACCTGTTGCAGGTGGAAAAGGCTCCCTCCTTCCACCCACTTCCACCAGCTCAGGAAGGAAGAACTTCCTGGGATATTCTGGGCTTTATGTCCACGGTGCGAGGAGAGGGCAGCGGGGCGCGGGCACAGCCCCGGGAGGTGCCCGTGCAAAGGGCACCCGAGGCTCCCTGGCACCCCCAGCTCGGCTCCTGCGGCGGCACCGGGCGGGCAAAGGGCTCACGAGGGGCTTCCACCACACGCACAGGGAGCCACTGAGGCTGGGAGAGACCCTCAAGATCATCAAGTCCGAGTGTAAACCCAGCACTGTCGAGTCCGTGCAGACACAGGGCAGTGTCGGGGAGCAGGGGGGGCTGGCACCCCGAGCACCGGCTGCCGTGCTGGCAGAGCCCCCGGGCCCCGGAGGGCAGCGCCGTGCCCAGCAGCTCCCATGGTGCAGGAGCTCCTCGGCCCAGCTAACAGCTGCACTCCACCTCAGAGGTCTCTTCCAACACAAACGATTCTCTGATTTATGGCCCTGTGCTGAATGCTGCATATGTGGCAGTGACCACAGGAACTGCAGCAAAAAGGCCCCAGGAAACGACAAAGGAAAACCAGGGTAACATTAGATATCCAGGAAAGTAGAGAGGAGGAAGCATAAATGAGTCAAACTGCTCAGTGCAATGGCTTAACGCGTGTGGAAGTATGATATGTCCAGCATTCCTTGACTCCCTGCTGACTGCTGCTTCCATGCAGTGTTTTGGTTTTAACACGAAATTACAGCTCATAATATTGAACAGAAAAATAGCAAAGAACAGTGTGTACATCCAGAAGGACAGAGAAAATCTCCACATCCCCTGTCAGGCCAGGCCAGAAAGGAAATGAAGGTTAAACATGCCCTCTGTAATGAAGTTAAACATTCCCTCTGTGCAGCACCAGAGCTGCTGACCACACGATCTGAAGGAAGAGCCTTGTGAAGCTTTCAGTGCAAACCCCTCCTGGCTGTGTGTCCCATTTCAGAGGCTGCTCTGGCACTCACACACAACGTCAGAGCTCTGCACGTGCAGGCAGCTCCCTGAACACCCTGGTCTGTGGAAGGTGTTTATGCTCGGTTTTATGTTTTCCCACCATGTGTCACTCCTACACTCCTGCTGCTGAAAGCACATTTCGCTGAGGTGACTGCTCCTCTCATAGCCATATAGATAAATTTTATTGTCTCTTTAATACATGGAATAAAACTGTAAAAACTGTTGCACACACACCGCTGTGCAGCTTTTGGCTGGGGCTTAAACCACAACAGTTTCTTATCTGAGTATCAAGACAAACACATCACACTGGCTCAGTACTGCACTGCAGGACCTGCAGGGAAGGTTCTGGCCCCAAATTTGTTTTGCACTGCTTATTATAGACATGTGCTAATATCAGTACTTCTCATGCTTCAAAAATCATTTATCCATATGATGTAAGAGGGTTTTGTCTCTGAGCATTTCTTCCCACCACAAATTTCAGTGCCATTATGAAAACCTGGCTGCCATTTCAGGCTCCCCAGGGACACCAGGCCCGTGGGGTTAAGCCCTTGTGCAGATCTGTGAGGTGGCAGCTGTGGGAACTCTTACAAGAAACCTGCATCCTCCCAGCCAGGAGAAACCAGAGGAGCAGAGCTGTGAGATGAGGGTACAAGAGCTTTGCAAGGCTCCTCCAGCTGGGCAGAGCTGATGGCATTTGCTATATATGTTTAGTTTTATTTATACCCTCAAATGTATCCAGACACATTCAGCCTCTCAAGCCAGCAAGCGCTCACATAAACATCTGAGCTGGGGAAAAAAATAATGGAGTGCTGGCAGAAAGCGAGCCAAATGTGTTTGTCAGAGTCACTTGGATTTGCAAAACTCAGCCCTCTACAGCCAATTCAGCCTTTGGAAATCAGTGGGAGTTTACCCATGTCATCACTGGATCAGAATTTGGCCCCTCATCCCTGCTTACCATGACCTAGAAATTAAATCCAGCTCATACACAGCCAACCAGGTATTTTCTACACGTAGTCTCAAGGGAAAACTTGCCAGCAGGAGCGGAGGAAGCCCTGTGGCACTCCTACCTTGATTTATATTTGAACCAGCATTACCAGGGGAAAAGGAAAAGCCAACAAGAGACCATCCAGAGAAGAATGCCCAGCAGAGCTGAGGCTCAGCACAGGGGAAAGTGTCAGATGTTTCAACAACAAAGAAAACTCGAGCCCCATGTTTGTACACAACTCTCCAAAGCATCTGCGCTTAAAAGGTTTGAGCTACGTGGCCTCTCTGCCAGATGTTTCTCATTCTTTTGCCATCAGAGATGGACAGAGGGAGCAGAGTGCACCTCCTGGGTCGGAGCAGCCCACGGGGAACCTGCCTGCCTTGGAGGCAGCCTGCGCTCAGAGCCTGTCAGCCACGGATCCCCATCACTTCCAGTGCTCCATTCACCTCCCTGAGAGGCGTTTTCCCTGCCTGGAAAGCAGCACCAGAACCCAGCGGTGCTCCTGGTGAGGCACTGGTGGGACGTGCAGACACACAGCCCCACGGGCACGGACAGAAGCGGGAAAGCAGCCCAAGGGACCCTCAGGGCTGGCTGAGCCAGCAGGATGAACCCCCCAGGACTGGGGTCCCCAGCAGCTCCCACCTTGTCCCTGATCCCTCGCTGCTCCTGCCCTGGGACCCACACTGCAGGAATTGCAGCTCCCAGGGGGACTCTCACAGATGCTTGGTACTGCTCTGGGACTGACACAAGCACTAAACTGGAATGAAATGTTATTTTCACTTACACATCGTGCCATCTCATGAACAGCGGCGCACAGAAGCCGCCAGTTTTGCCCAGCACACATGATTTTAATCTCAGGACTGTAACATCCTTCTGGTGAAGTCACTTGGGACCTCACATTGTCAGCAAAACCAGAACAAAGCCAAAGGCTTTCTGCTAAACACACAAGAGATAAAACACACCAGAGGCCAAGAGCACGTGAATTTACAGCTAAGTATGCCCAGACAGCGACGCTCTGGTCTTGGCTAATTTCAACATCAGAAAATGTTTTTCCAGGAAGGACTCAGAAATGAGCTGAGTCTTCTAGAAAAGGAAAGAAGCCAAGTTGTCCTCTTTCATTCTTTCAGTGCAAAAGGAATCCTGAAAGCCCTTTTCTAGAAAAGGAAAGACTACCGTAGTTCAAGTGCTGGAAAACCAATCATTTTGCCCAGGTACCACTTTGGGTTCTGCCATCTGTCGACACTGGCTGGGAAACCTCCCTTCCTCAGCTGCCCTGAGGGACACAGCCCGTGCCTGGAGAAGACAAAGGGTCAGTGTTGCTCTGAGGCTGCTGCACGGACACAGCACCGCGCACCGACCGCGTGTGAGCGCAGGGCGGAGAGGAGGAGGAGGAGGAGGAGGAGGAGCGGCATGAGGCTGCTTTAGAACCACCCACTCACTCCTTCCAGCAGCTAACCAGTGCCTGATTCTCTGCTATGGAACACAGCAAAAAACGCGCACAATGTCTGCAAATTCAGATGAAAATCTTCTGTGATTAAGCACAACATTTACTGCAAATAAATCCAGTGTTTAGAGTTGTTTTCCAAGTGCTTTGCACATAAACAAGGCTTGATTAACATGCTGGCAGAGGTTTAAAAATTGTTTAATTGCACGAGTCCCCGCTGGCTCAGGGCTGGCAGGGACAATTCAGCAGGACAAACCAGCTGGACTTTGATCTAGACCAGCTTCTGGCCACAGGGTTCCACCTCATAATCACAGCACCAGCCCAGGTCACAGCACCTCACAGAGCTCAGCTGCCTTGGGAGACCATCTGTGCACGTTTATTGACAAGGACCTCCAGCCCTGAGACAGCACTGAGGAAAAAAAGTCATTTTATCCTCATATCAAAAAAATGCCAGAAAACAGGAAACTGAGGCAAATGTAGAAATAAGAGCAGCATTGCTGGGGTTTGTGAACAGAGTTGCTGAACTTGTGGGTCAAGAACTGCTGAAAGAATTAAGGACACATTCCTTTCAGCTTGATTCAACAATTTTCTTTATGCAAAAATTGCAGCGTTAAGCTGACCGTTGTGGAAAGTTTACCAGCTTTTAGCAGCAGAGACTTGCCAGCTTTAAACAAAAAGCTCTCAGCCTGCATTCACAACTTACTGTAGTTTTACCCAAGACTAGCATTAAAGTCTTTATTGATCTGATTATCTCCTGTTGCTTGTTTCAACCACTCAAAACCAGAGTCAGTGCCATGTCCTGATCCAAGTAAAGGGTTTTTGTACAGCAGTGATGTACTGTACCTACAGCCTCTCTAAAATCAGTGATTTTCCCTAGTGCAACAACAGAAGTCAGTCATGATTTTGGGTTTGACCTGTATTCAATTAAAGAGTAAGACAGTCAAAGTTTGAGATCCCTAATGCTGCACATTTGATTTCCGGATGCAAGCCAAGGAATAAACAGAACAGAACATTTATTTTAGTGGCTGTCGAGTTGCTTCCAAGTGCTCTCTATCCCACATCCCTCACAGGATAAGTAAAACCAGATTACGCTGGGCTGAATGCAAGGGATCCCAAGCCCCAGAGCCTGACTCCTCACCAGAGGATCCCTGCTTGCCCAGGTGTCCCAAGGGACCCTGCAGCACCTCCTGCCCCTGGAACTGCCCGGCAGGGGCTGCAGGTGAGGAGCACAGCGCTCCCCCAGCACACTGCCCCTGCCCCGTGCTCCCCAAGGCGATGGAATTCGCATTAAGGGTTATGCCAACAGCAACAGGGAGACAAGGAACCGGAGCGAGATGTAGGGCAAGTAAATGGAGGTTTGCTGTGTTTTGATATGTACCAAAGCATCAGATTTCTTGACTTTCAGCACAGCAGCTGGATATTCCATAGGAGGCTGTTATGGAAGAAATTGGTGTTTTGGAATAGTTTGCAGCATTCATCCTTGGAGAGTTTATTACGTTCAGTAATGGAAAGGACATTCGATCCAACCGACAGCTCCAACACAAACCAACGTACAGAGAAGCCTGAAACACACATTCCTAAACCAATGGAACATGAGAGCAGTCCCACAGGGAACCAGTAAGGAAATATCTGCCCCTCACCAGCCCCCTCTTGCTTTACAATACCCCTAACAGAAAGCTTTTGTTTCATCCTGCACTGCTGAAGGGTGCCCAGCCTCACCCACCCAGCTCAGGGGCAGCAGGGTGTGCCAGAAGGGCTGCTCAAAAGGTGGCATTTCCCCCCCATTCCCCCTCATCCCAATAAACACCCACGTATGGAGCCAGATCCCAGAGCAGGGTTAAAGCTGACAGCCCGGTGTCAGGGCAGGGCCCTGTCCCACACCTGGCTCAGTGCAGTGGCAGCCACCAAAATGCATTCCCCAGGTAAATAAATGCTGTTACAAATATCAGCCTATAAACAGCTTTGGTGTGTCAGGTTGGACTCTGGTTTCCTGGAATTCACTTCCTGATAAATTCACTTCACTGATAAAAATGAGTTTGTAGGAACCCCTGGGCCCAGGGGACCTGGATCTGTGCCGTCACCAATACATCCATAGCTTAGAGCTACCACACCAGAGCTCAAAATGTTCTAGGAACACTTTTAGTCATAAAAGTATATCAAAATTGCCCCTTTCCTTGTAATCAGTAAGTCAGTAGCACAATCCAAGGGGCACAGGCCCTTGGCCAGCACCTTCACTGGGTTTATTGGGAATGCCACAGGTGGGCATTCCAGTTCAGCAGTGGTGCTCCTGTTCATCCCCCCTCATGTTACCCAGGTCACTCCTGCTTGAGACACGAGGCCTTCAAACTGTGCCACTGTGTTACAGTGAACTTCTTTATACACTTCAGCAGACTTCAGACATTTTTAGCATTACACTTAAAAACATCAATTTTTTAAAATGCTGAGTCACATTTCTTTGTGTAGCAGTTCAGATACTTCTCCACACAAGTGTGAGGTTAAACACAACCTGGACAACCAGTTTTCAGGACATAGAGAAAGAAACTGCGCAGTATTACTCAATGCTGGAGCAAAATTAACCAGCACAGATTTCAGAAGCCTCATCTGGAGATGTTTGTGAAGTGGTTTTGGACTAGACCTTGATTCTGCCTATGATGATCCACTTTAAACCAGAACACAAATAAACTTATTAAGTCTAATAAGTGAGACCACAGCTTTAGCATGGTGTAAATGTTGAACAACCCCACAGCCACAGCTCAAAGCAGAGCAGGTCATGGGTGTTTAATTTGCGATGGGACACAGCCACTACCAGAGCTTTGGAAAGCCAACAGCCACACAGCAGCCCCTCAAACCATTAAAGAAGCCATAGGACAATACTGTCAAGACAAAAGTAGCAGAAGAGACAGTGGGAGATCATTATCCAGCTATAACCTCATTGTCTCAATTAGGAGAATTACAATTTTTTAAAGGATTTTTAATTAGATAGTCTCAACTACTTGAAAGTGGTGGAGAATTACTGTGCTGAACATACAAATGGAGGAAAAGGAGAAAATGAGAAGTTTGACCTCTCCACTTTTCAATCCATACCACACTTTCACATGCCTTCTCCTCCCAAAGAACTCTTCACATGCTATTCCAGACAAAAATTATTCCATCACTTAAAGCCAAAGGTTTTAAAAGGGCCCAGTGAGTGACCATCCCCTCTGCCTTCATCAGCTTCTGAATGCCAGCTCTCCACAAACCCAGCAGCGCTTCATTTAGCACACACAGCCCCAGAACTCTCACTTTTACTATTTGCTGGCATAGCTACAGCAGGAAAGTCTTCTAATGCAAGTTAAACTTACACAGGAAAGCGTAGCCCGATGCTGTGTGACCCACCATGGCACGCTCAGCAAGTGAATTACATTCATTAGGTAAAAAGCACTCTTGCTCCCTATGTTGCCAGCATAAAGACCCCAGAGTAGCATTCAGGCTTCCTTACCTGCAGAACAGGCATCTTTGCTTCCCTTCTCCTCGCAGCTCAGCCCAGAACTCTCATTTTCTAGGCTTGACCTTGACTTTAAAATACTCATACCGGAGCTCCTACACTTATGAGGCTTCTCACATCCTGCTGTTGCTGGTCTGAAGTAACAAGCCTCAAAACGGGGAACACTTGGCCCTGGCAGGCAGGGTCTGACCCTCTGCCCGTCTTAAGTAGTCCCAGGGGTTTTTGTGCCCGGCACCAGGCACCCGTGCCTCACCCTTCTGACACCTGAAAATAATGCAGCTCTGTGGCTGGTCGGAAACTGAGAGCAGCACCAATCAGATGGGCAGGGGAAAGGATGCAGCTCACACCTGGAAAGCTAAAGGACTCTGCTTTGAAATGGTTTATTTAATTGTCACTGAGAAATAAAACGTGATTCAGAAACACACTCTCACCTGTAGTTTGGGAATAAAGAGCTGCGCCTCATCTCCCTTACCCACAGGTGTCTGTTGGCTTCTCTGGGTGAGGGTAGGCAGTTGGTTAGTTTCTTTGGTGGGGGGGTTCTGTTTGTTTTTTCAACAATTTAAAATCTGAATTAAAGACCAGTGTGCAGGGCCATCTTCAGCAGATGACAAATCCTTATTCCATCACAAGCAAAAATTATGTGCAGCACAGATCAGCTTTTGGTTTTCTTTCAGTTGGCTGGGAGGTGTTCAGGTTCTTGTTAATGAGCTGCAGAACATTTTCCTTTAACCACTGCATCACACCCGCAGGGTATGAGGGCTGTAGGTTTGTGAGCTTGCTGCCTTATCCTATGGATGTAAATCCATGATGTATAGTGGCCATCAAAAAACAGGGATGTGCCTGGTTAAGCACCCTCACAATATAGCCCCAAAGAGCACAACAGAGACCTCCAAGACCTGATTCAGCACTGCTTTTGCAATTCAAACTGGGAAAAAGCCACTCCAGCTAATGTTTAAGATGAGTGTTGAAAACATCCAGCCCGCATCTGCAGAAGTGCTTTAGCAGGAGTGCCTGTGTTCTGGTTCAGCTGCTGCTGGAGTGCATTTGCAGGGGACTCTCTGCCTGTGAGGTGGTCTGACAGGAGATTAAAGACCTTACTGAGAGCACAGGAACCACCGATGGAGCGTGTCATTGCAGATCAAACGTGGAATTACCCTGGCTGAGGATCCGCTCCAGTAATGAGGAGAGCAGATCTTCCTCAGGCACACCGAGCGTCAAACAGGCTTTTCCTCCAGCCTGGAGTGACAGACAGCCCCTCCCTTCATGCCCGCCTCTAACAACTGCCCATGTGAAAGAGAAAGGTGTCACAGCTTTCCAGACAAGGAAATGCAGACCTATCTCAGCTGCACAGGTTCAGGTCTGCATGCTGGGCTGGGATGCACCCAGCAGGAGCTCTCGCTGCGGCTGCTCGCGCTGTGGGTGATTTACAGAGCCCCAGCTCATCTGCACTGGATGGAGTTCAAAAGCAGCAGTCGGGGGGGGGGTCCCTGGCCCTTCACACCTGGTGTGGACATCAACAGCAGCCCATCCCCCCCAGGAAAAGATGGATTGCCTCCAGCCCACCCAGCTGAGGTCCTCGCCAGTCAGAGGGAGCACAGGGAGGACAGACGGAATGTGGAGCACGGAGCTGTGGCACCGCTGGGGACAGGACGGGACAGGAAGGCAGCCAGGGCCCAGTCCCCTGTACAGCACACATGCCTCTGAAGCGCTGCTTGGTCTCCTGGAGTGCAGCATTCCCTGCGCTGTGTTCAGCACCACGCTGCCCACGCACGCAGGGCTGACCATCCCAAAGTCAACATTTGCACAAACAGGCCGGCAGCTCCAAACACTGGCTGTGCTCCCAGAATCAGTTGCTGCTTTGCTGGGAGCTTGTCCAGCTCATTACAATGGAGCTAAAATGCCTGACTGTGGCCTTGAGCCACAGGAGAGTTGTACCTAAGTGTGTTATTTTGAAAATTCCCAGCAAGGCACTCGGAGGGTCATGTCATCCTTTTCGAGGCATCCAGCAACCCACCGAGGCATTGAAAGAATTTGGCCAGCAAGAAGCTGTGAAGGAAAAGAACCAATGTGAAAACATTTTGCAAAAGGCCTTTAAGGAGAATTGGCACAATGTAAAGAGAAGAGAGAGCATGAGGAGGGATAAACTGAGGCAGAGTGGGAATGCTGTGTTGCAGGAGCAGAAGCACCTGCAGCGCTGGCCTGGGAAACAGCCTGGACTGTATCACAAGGGAACAGTGGGATGAGGGAGGGACCAGGCAATGTCTGCAATGGAACAACTAATTAAAAAGCAAACATCATCAAACAAAACCCAGATACATAATTCAGGTACCTAATTAAGGTTAGAATTGCATAAAAAACCCTTTTGCTGACACTGATGCATGGAACACATCAGGGTGGTGTTCTCCAAAGCTGTGTTCTGCCTCCTTAATATAATTTCTATTGAGTCCTGTAAATAAAAAGATCATCCACAATTTCCATCAAGATCCCAGGTCTGTGGATCAGACCCACCACAATTTTCTTGAAGGAAGCTGAAGATCACTGGAAGATCCAAAGCCTCACACAACAACCCCTGATGGGCATGAACTGCATCCAGATTCCCTGTGCTGGGCTCTTCTGCTGTCCCAGCGGTACCAGCATCATCATTACTAATGAACAGCGCTGCCCACTAGAGATGCAGAGTCCCTGCCTGAAAAGTGAGGCTATTTCCATCTCTTAAGATTCCTCCCATACATCATTTGCTTTCTATGACTCCATTCCCTGAAGTTCAAATCATTTTATCACGCTGAGGAAGGAGAAGAAAACACTCATTTAAAAAGTAGACAGAGAAGCAGCAGAGCAAAGCAGGATCCCCCGTGCAGGCTGTGACAGGGCTGGGTGTGCTTGGGCAGTCTGGGTGTGCCTGGCTGCCGGGGCTGGTGCCCGCAGTGCGGTGAGCGAGGCTGGGCTGGGTGACAGACCCAGGGGTGCTCAGGGGCCAGATGGGCTTTGCTGGATGAAGATCTCAGGGCTGAGGTTTGGAACACGAGGGTTACACTGACAGCCTGACCCCAGGCTTGGGAGAGCTGGGCTGCTCCTTTGAGCCTCCTCAGGTGTTTGTGCACTCCTGAGCAGGGCTCCCACCACGACCTGCCCACCGTGTCCTGCCCACCGTGTCCTGCCCACCGTGTCCTGCCCACCACGACCTGCCCACCGTGCCCTGCACGTGTCCCCAGCAGCACACAGACTGCACGGACAAGCTGTGGAGCAGCACTGCCTTCCCTCCTGGCTTGGACAAAGCCAGGTTATACTGCAGAAAGGTGTGTTAGGAACTGAACTGCTGAAAAATGAGCTGAATCGTGCTCCCGTTTTGATACGTACAATTTGCTATGCAGATCCTGTTCACAAACACAGGCTTGGGAGATCACTCAGCTTTCCTCTTCCCAGCACTCCTGAGCNGTGTCCTGCCCACTGTGTCCTGCCCACCGTGTCCTGCCCACCGTGTCCTGCCCACCATGACCTGCCCACCGTGTCCTGCCCACCGTGTCCTGCCCACCGTGTCCTGCCCACCATGACCTGCCCACCATGACCTGCCCACCACGACCTGCCCACCACGACCTGCCCACCGTGGCCTGCACGTGTCCCCAGCAGCACACAGACTGCACGGACAAGCTGTGGAGCAGCACTGCCTTCCCTCCTGGCTTGGACAAAGCCAGGTTATACTGCAGAAAGGTGTGTTAGGAACTGAACTGCTGAAAAATGAGCTGAATCGTGCTCCCGTTTTGATACGTACAATTTGCTATGCAGATCCTGTTCACAAACACAGGCTTGGGAGATCACTCAGCTTTCCTCTTCCCAGCACTCCTGAGCTCACACTCAGTCACACTTTCTTGCCAAAATATAGTTCCTCTTAACAAAAAGCTCCCTTCATTCTCCCTAGTAATGAATTCCAGCTAAACCAATGTCCTAATGTCAGACATGGGCCAGAATTGCCAGCAAAGCAGCGAGCTCGGCACGGGTTTGTACAACCATTGTGTTCTCCGTGAGGCTGCCCTGGGAAATCCCAGCCACATTATAATAAAATATTCCACATGTTCCTCAGCCGCCTTCCGGAGGGAGAACTTTGTATCTCTTGTAATTTAATGCTTTGCCTCTCAGAAGTGAGAGCTGCAGCTTAATGACAACAGACAGCATATCCTGAGATGAAAACTCTGTTCTTAAAACATTGACAAGGTCCATGTACAATTAAAATACTTGGTTTTATTTTAATGCAGATTTTCAGATATGTGTTTTTGGAAAACATCCTCAGAAGTTACTTCAGTTCCTTGTCTACCTTGTCTACAAATTATGAAGACCGGTATAAGTCATTTAAAAATGTCTTTTACCTCATGTTTACACTCGCAAAAGCACAGCATTGGAATGTGTCACTCTAGAAGCCTTGACCTCAATCATCCAGAGGAAAAAATTTGATGTATTGAAATAAAGCAATTGATGCTTTGCTTTCCAGACAGTAATTAAGATGAAGAAAATACACCTACCAACAATCTTGTCACCCTCTCTATCACTCAGGGGAACAGAATTCAGCGTGAGCTGTCAAGATTTTCCCTGTTCTCAGGGTAGCACCTAGAAATTCCACCTCAGGATTTAGTGCAGGGCTCAGTTGAGGTGTTGTTCCTTTCTCTGAGACCCAAAGTGCCAGTCACACGAGTGGGTCAGTGTTTCTTGGCACCAGCTCCCACGCCGAATCAACGTGAGACCATCCATGTTTCACTGAGGCAACCCCTGAGATGGTAACGAGCGCCAGCCAGCGAATTCTACGAGTAAAGTTCTGACTGGCTTACACAGAACACCCCATCCCTGCCAACCCTCCTGAACTCCCACAGCTCATGGTTGATTTTGAACTCGTCTGAACAGTTTTAGAACCTTTAAAAAATATATTTGAAGCTTTATCTTATCTTTGAAGTTTTGTATTGCCTTTACATCTCCAGTCAAACTTCTCCTAGGAGGAGGTTTGCCCTAGAATGACACACTTTCAGCAGAAAGGTGCTGTCAGTCGAGTTTGTGGCTGTTGCAGACACCTCCGAGCCGAAAAGAAGGACCTGAAGCACTGACAGACGCCGTCTACAGCGAGAGGAAACTTGTCCCTCCAAAACGGAGCTGAAGGTGCCACCGGCCGGTTTTGGAAGGGGTGATGCACGAACTCCGCCGGGGAGCAAACGCTCCTTGTCTGCGAGGGCACCCGAGCCCCCGGCGGGCCGGGGCGGGCCGGGGGATGCGGGGCACCCGTGCGGGGCGAGCGGGGCCGCGGGGGGAGCGGCGGGGCCGGTCCCGCAGCATCCCCGGGACAGGCGGCGCCGGCGGGCGCTTCTCCCCTCCCCGTCCCGCAGCGAGCGGTGCCGACGGGGCTGCGGGGGGGCCCGGGCGGGCCGGCAGCGTCCCCCCGGGAGGAGGAGGCGGTGGCGGGTT
>VXBT01001131.1:474192-489806 GCA_013400235.1 Oriolus oriolus | reverse complement strand
CGGCTCTTCCCGTGAGCGGCAGCTCCCGGCACATCGCGCCGGACAGGGGCACAGTGGGGCAGCTGTCAAATGACAACGCTTTAGGTCATGACACAGATCCGTCGCTGAGGGGAAACCCGAGAGTTTGGGGGCTGGTTCGTGGGTGGGTTTTTCTTTCAAGATAAAAATTCTTTTTTGCGGGTGGCTTAAACCCGAGCGGCTCAGCTCGGCTGTCGCTGTAAGTGCCGGTGTGCTCTGCTTCCCCTGCAGGAACCCGTCCGCCCGCCGCCGCTGTCGGGGATGGCAGCGTAGGATCCCCGCAGGATGGGGGCCCCGCGCAGGGAGCGGCCCCGCTGGCTGGGGACCCTCCTGGCCGCCTGCCTGGCCACCCTCCCGGGCATCAGCGCCTGTCCCCGGCCCTGCGCCTGCCACGGCTCCGCCGAGCTCCACTGCACCTTCCGCTACTTCACCGCCGTCCCCCCGCGCATCCCCCCGGACGCGCAGCGCATCAACCTGGGGTACGTGGAACTCCGGGATCTGAATACTCAGACCGCTTGCCTTTCAACACTTTGCACAGCAGTAATTAACCTTCCAGATTTAGGGCTAAAAATTAACCAAAGCAACAGGTAAGTCTATAGAGCTTAATGTTATGCAGTGCTCAGCAGTGGCTGCAGTCACAGCCAGCGAAGCCTGAGACCACCCACACTAAGGAGAGATTTTGGGGATCTAGCATAGGGCACACGAGAACTTCAGAAAGTTTTGAACTTAACTTTCCTTTATATTACCTGAACATTTTGTGTCTTTAGCACGGAACCTGGAAGAAGTCTAAAATAGATTTCTGTCCGGGAAAGAATAGTTCAGAGCTCAGAAAGAGGACTGGAAAAGGAGCATGTGTATTAAAATCTGCAGAGACTTTGCTGTGGCTGTGGCTGTGGATGTAACACCACGGTCGCAGGTTAGATCCCCGTATGAGCCATTCACTTAAGGCTCCTCCAGTTCAGCCTGTTCTGTGGTTCTGTCACTTAGAATGGCCCACAGCGTTAGGGTCTGTGCTTTCGTCTGCTGAGTTCAAGGGAAATTTCACTTATCCAACCTTGTCAGCCTCCACGGTGGTTCTGTTCTCTGTGTGGTTAAAGGAGCAGGGAATAGATCATACCCAGGCTTGTCTGGCCCCTTCATGCAGTTTCTAGCAAGTGTGCTCTCTCTTAAAACAAATTATGAGACCCATCAGCAATATTTGTCTGATCTGTGTATCCCTTTTGATACACATAACCTTTGAACCATCCAGATGTGTCTGCAGAAAACATACAAGGAATTTTTCATTGAAGTGGTAGCAAAATGAACGCAGACAGATGTGTTTCACACTTGCTGTCATCCACCCCGTCCACTGGGAATTCACCATCAGAACACTGTCCTGGAAAAGTGGCCATCTTTGGTGCTAACATGAAGGAATGACTTAGTGTCATCTTGGCAAGGGGAAGTGCTGCTTACCTTCAGCCGTTCCCAAAGAGGTTCTTTTGTTTTGGGTTGGTTGGATTTAAATGTGTGAATTGGGGCTGACTGAACCCATCCCACACAGCTACAACAGCCTGCGAAAACTGAGCTCCACGGACTTCGCTGGCCTGGAGAAGCTGGAGCTACTGATGCTGCACAGCAACGAGATCAATACCATCCCTGAGAAGGTGTTCAGTGATTTACGTTCACTACAGGTGAGAACTAAATGACCCAGTGTTACTTTTTGTTATGACTTAACTTTCTGTGATGCTGGTAAACAGCCACAGAGCAGCCTTCTGCAGCATTTCGGTTTCCTGTTTCCTACCATATTCACATGAAAGTCAAGGGCCTTCAGAATCCAGTATCCTAATGGGAAATGTCTTTCCTTCCCAGGTGGGCACTCAGGTACAGGGTAAAGAGCATGAGAAACACATTGGTAGATATCTCTCAGCTGTATCTTAGCAGGCACCTGCAGTCAAAACTCTCTCTATACAGAGGAGAAAGATTGCAAAGCTCCAACTACTGTGTCTGAAAAAGGAAACTTGTCATTGTTAATTTGTTAGTCAGTTTGGGATTTTTTGAGAATTGTTTTCCACTGAGCTTTCCCTTTCCCTTCAGTACAATCCTGTCCCTTTCCAGCCTTCGTGAAAAAAGGCCACCACTGTGCAGAAACTTATCACACAGCATATAAACACTTTAGCTCTTTAAAGAAACTCCAGTTCCCTGGCATTCCTGGTCTGGTGAAGAACTTTCACTGCACAGAGCAACCTTCAGCAGCATTTATTAGGGGTCCTATAACTTTAACATGGCTTAATATTATGCATTTGTTACTTTTTCACGAACAGGTCTTAAAAATGAGTTACAACAAGGTCAGAGTGCTTCAGCAGGATGTATTTTATGGCCTGAACAGCTTGGTACGGCTGCATATGGACCACAATCAAATTGAATTTGTGAATCCCAATGTTTTCTATGGACTCACTTCCTTGAGGCTGGTCCACCTGGATGGAAATTTACTTCAGCAGCTGCATCCAGACACTTTTGTCACCTTGCGCTATAGTCAAATATTCAAAGTATCCTTCCTGAAGCACATCTCTCTGTCTGACAATGTGCTGACTTCACTTCCACAAGAAATGTTTTCCTACCTGTCAGAGCTTGAGAGCATTTACCTCCATGGAAACCCCTGGTCCTGTGACTGCAGCCTGCAGGGGTTCGCTGAGTGGGCACAGGGGAGACCAGGTGAGCTGCAGGCTTTGTTTATGCTCTTTAATCCTGTTGAACCATCTTATTCTCCCTGATACAGGTAACTGTCCTTTATTCATCTATTTATTCTCCCAGAAAAGACTGGAAGATAGGATTTTTGTAGGTGTATGTAATCAGAATAAAGAGATTAATACCACTCAGTTTCCCAGATTTAAATTAATCTAGGGGCCTTAATGCACTCCCAAGTGCAGGTTTCCTTAATCAAGAATTCTCCTTGGCCAGTCCAAAGCTTCTGTGCACCAGGAGAATCCACAGGGAACAAGCTAACTTTTTTATGGAATTGGCAAGAGCAAGGGCCCCATTGCACTTGATTCTTTAAAAACAAAATAAGGAACTCGAGGCACTCAAGTGCTTTCTCTGCTGCTGCTGTTCACATGTCACTTCAAGCTTTGGTTTTATTTTATTCAAAAGAACCGCTTGTTAGAAGCTATATGTCATTTTTAATACTAAAACTTGTAGCACAGAAGCTTACTGAAGTTTGCTTCCTTTCAGATGTTATAAAGTGCAGAAAAGAGAGAATTTCTGGTGTCCATCAATGCCCAGTCTGTGCTAGTCCTAAAAATCATAATGGGAAAAGTTTAGTGGATCTTCCTTCTGCATCTTTCACCTGCACTAAGCCAGTCATCCATGACTCCCTGAAATCCAGAAACCTCACGGTGCCGGACGATGGGGATTTCAGTTTCGTGTCTCCCAAGGATTTAATAGCTCCGATAGGATCTGTGGTTTTGAATATGACTGACCAAGCAGGAAATCGAGGCAACTTGGTTTGCAGTGTCCAGAAACCTAAAGAAATGTCTCCCATCTCATTTGACAAAAATGGCAACAGCACAGTCCTCAAAACCTCGTTCTCAGCATTCCTGGTGTGTGGCATCGAGTATGGACACATCCAGCAGCTGTGGAGCATCCTGGCACTGTACAGCAATTCTCCCTTGAAACTGCAGCAAACTGCGCGGACAACTGACCTGCCTTTTATCAGCTACAGGTATCAGCAGATCTACAGTGAGAAAGATGAACTTTTCACCAGTGTCGAGGCTGACCTGCGAGCTGAGCCAGCCTGGCTGATGCAGAGCAAAGTGGCCCTGCAGCTGGACAGGACAGCCACCACGCTGAGCACGCTGCACATCCGCTACTCCACCGACGCCCAGATCAGTTCGCCCAGCGATGACAAAAGCCAGGTGAGAAATAACTGGGCCATCATTTCCAGGGACAACAGCACCCAAACGGAGCACACTGTGCTAGTCGGGGGCACTGTGGAACTGGGGTGCCAGGCGGCTGGGGAGCCAGCTCCCGCCGTGGAGTGGATACTGGCCGATGGCAGCAAAGTGCGAGCCCCCCATATCAGCGAGGATGGGAGAATCATGGTCCTCAAAAGCGGGACGCTGACGCTGCGGACGGCCGACGTGTTTGACACGGGGCTCTACCACTGCATCAGCACCAACCACGCCGCCGCCGCCGCGCTCCCGTTCCGGATTACGGTGCTGGATCCTCACGTGGAGCGCGACGGCGTGAACGGGGCCCAGCTGCCGGCGGCTCCCGGCAGCACGCTCCACCTGCCCTGCACGTCCGCGGCTGCTCCGGACGCTGCCGTTACCTGGGTGCTGCCTGAGCACACCGTTCTTCGTCACTCTGTAGGAAACAAACACATTTTTGCCAACGGCACCCTGAGAATACAAGGGGTGACGGAGCGAGATGTGGGCTACTTCCGATGCGTGGCAGCCAACCAGTACGGTGTTGATCTTCTGGTTTTCCAAGTGCTAATGAGACAGGATGGAACTGCTCTGAAGGAAAAGCATGGAGCTGTGGGAGAGTGGGAAGAGGGCTCTGGCAATGAACTGCTGCACTCTGCTGCAGCACACAGACATCCCTCAGCCACCCCGACAGCTCACGGGCAATCTGCTGCACCAGCAGCCAGCAGCCAGGGCGCACAGAGCCCACGTCAGAGGAACAGCCATGGGAAAACGCCCCACTGGCCCTACAGAGACAGAACAGGCAGGCAGTTCAGGGGACACAGGAGACAGTTTGTTTCCTCGGGCAGGAGAGCTGATCCACAGCGCTGGGCAGCCTTGCTGGAGAAAACAAAGAGGAACGTGACAGTGACAGACAAACGAGGAGAAGTTGCAACAGAACCCCCCGTTCAAGTCCATAAGCTCTCAGAGGTACCTGAGGATGAGGAGGAGACATCTGGTGATCTCATATCTCCAGAAGAAGAATTCATGATACCAGCAACAGAGAGATCCCCAGTATCTGCTCTGGGGAGAGCAACAGAACTCGCAATCACTGCAGGGCCCGAGGAGACCGGGAATCCCACTCCTGCCGGGAACACCTCCCTCCTGCCCTCAGAGTCAGTAACTCCCCTACCCTCCCCTCTTCCACGCGCTGTGGCACCTGGCAGCAAAATGCCACAAACATTTCCAAACCCTACAGACTCATGGAAAAGGTCTGATTTGAGTCAAATATCAGCAAATAGTGTAAAACAATCAACTGTATCAAGCGGAACATCCACACTCTTCCCTGCTGGCCAAAAGTCAATATATTCTGGGCAAAGTAATAAGCAGCATCTAAAGTCTGCATCCATGACACTCACGACAGAAGCTACAGTCACCAGCAAGGCTGTAACTCCCCAAAGCACAGCAGACAAGTTACATATTTTTACTGAGTCTACTGATAAGGTTTCCACCAAAACAGATCACCAGGTCCTTGTGGCAACAGTCAATGCACCAAGCTCTGAATTTGGCCCCGTTTATTTTCATAGTACTCAGAAAGGAGGAACCCCTAAGCCACCACTGGCCTCGACTTTCGCTACTCATCAGCAAATTCGAGTTATCCAGGACGTTCCAACTCACCCACCCCAGCTCCAGCAGCACTATGGAAGAAGAAGGAAAATTTCTGGTCGGAGACGAATTGTTAGACCTGGACGTATCCCAAGTATGAAAGAGCACCGATACAATTTTGGGAGGCCAGGGTCTGCCAGAGGAAGTACAGCTACAGGTGTTCAACTTCATATGAATTACGTTTCAAATGTACCAACCGTAATTAACTCAAGCAGTGCTAGCAATCCATTTAGCCCAGAAGCACCCCAGTCTCCCCCCTCCACCATGAATATGCCATTGGAGCCCCCCGTGGGTGCCCATCAAAACACAGCATTCCTCAGGGAAGAGGAAAACAAACACAGTGCAAGGCAAAAAGCTGCTACCGCAGGCACGTCTGTCACTGCGAAGGACCCAGCCTCTACTGCCACCAGTGGACTGGGGGCAATGGGCTGGAAGCCAACAGTTACACTTGTTCCTACTCCTCAAACCGACACCAGAGTCACCAAAAGTAAACTATTCAGAGTGGGAGGAAGGAGAGGCCAGAGGAGGAAGAGGCCTCCTAAAGCACCTGCCCCACAGCGTGTGGCTGCAGGCCACAGCACTGCAGCCACCCCCGCGGTGACAGCAGCTGCATCACCAGCTGTGCCTGCAAGCCTCACACCTGCAAAACCTCTCCCTGGGAGCGCCAGTGCAGTCTCCGTGACCGGTCCAGCAGCGCTGTGGATCCCTGACACCCCCGAGGCGCCGCAGCACAGGCCCACGGCCGCGACCCCGGGCCCCTGGAGGAGCACCCAGGCAGCAAGGCCACTGCCCGGCAGTCTGGCTGCTCAGAGCCCCACCGTGGCACTCCAAACCACACCAGGAACGCAGAGGAACACCCAGCTGACCACGTCACCACCCGCCAGTCCTGCCCAGAGCCCCTCCGTGGGTCTCCAAACCTCACCATGGCTGGATGAGCCTCCTGGTGCCACGAGCGCCCGACCTGCTGCAGTCAGGTCCACGGCAGGGCCGGTACCTGCTCAGCACATCAGAGCCACTGCCTTGGCTGGAGGAAAATACTACCTGAAAATGGGGGAGGGAGTTGTCCAGGAAAACCAGGCAGCACAGGCCACATTCCCGGCAAGAACCGTGTCGAGCGCTCCTGCTGCGGTCACTGCTCCCAGCACTCGGCACCCCTCCCCTCTGCCAGCCCCGACTGCAGCCGTGCCACCTGCACCGACCGCCGGAGCCCCCTCCTCCCCGCGGGGGGATCTCGGACTGCAGCCCGAGGCACCGCCCGAAGGCGCAGACAGCGGGACCACGCTGCAGCCACCACAGATCGCACCTCCAAGGGGAAGGGACACGGACAGCGCTGCCAGCAGCTGGTCCGAAAGGAGACAAGATCAAGAAACCACCACCATCCCCAATCTCATCACCTTAGGTTCTGCAAGCAGAAACCATTTTTCAAAGCCCAGAATAGTCGGAGGGAAATCGGCTGCTTTCACTCTGCTGGCGGATTCCGATGCTTTTATTCCTTGTGAAGCTACTGGGAACCCCCCTCCAATAATACAGTGGACCAAGATACCATCAGGTGAGCTTGATAAACCTCTCTAGAACTTACCTTCCATTAGTCCTGTAATTTGGCACCTCTTCTGTGTGCCAAACTCAAGCGTTGCTTCATTTCAGAGTACTGTGAAATACCAGTGAAAGGTAAACTTAGAAACAGTGACAGAGACTCACTGCAGCATCTTGGTGCTGATTCTGGAACAGCTCTTTAGTGAGATGATTAAGAAAATAAATCTATATTTAACTATAATTCATTGCTTATTGTGGGAAGAATTCAATATTTATTGTACATTACCTGCTATTCCAGAACAGTGAGACAAATGAAAAGAAAAATGTGGTAAAAAACCACTCAAATCCAGTTACAGCTGTGCCAGGTTTGGATTGCAAAGCCCCATCTGCTTTATCCAAACTTTGTCCCGGCTGGAGATTCAGCTTCATTCTTATTTTAAAGCTTTGTCATTCTATATGCAAAAATGCCCTGATTTCTCTCCATTTTATCGCTGTTGTGTTGGTTGTTTGGGCAAAGCAGGCCGGGACAGGGTGTGTGGGGCTGAGGAGAAGGAGCCAAGAGGCAGGTTTTGACGGGCTGTGCTGCCTGCCTTGTTCGCAGGGCCCGGCCGGTGGGCAGTGCTGGCCGACGGGACGCTGTCCATCCCCCGGGCGCGGCTGGAGGACGGCGGGCAGTACCTGTGCACGGCGGCCAACGCGCACGGCTCCGCGCGGCTCCTGGCCAGCGTGTCCGTGGTGGCGCGGCCGCCGCGCATCGCCCGCGGCCGGCAGCGGCCGCTCACCGCGCACGCCGGCAGCTCCGTGGCAGTGGCGTGCAGAGCCGAGGGCAGGCCCCCGCCCACCATCTCCTGGGTGCTGGCAAACCAAACCCGCCTCGTCCGCTCCTCCGCGGGAAACGACAAAGCTCACGTGGAACCGGACGGCACTTTAGTGATCCGGGCGGTCACGGTGTACGACAGGGGCCTCTACACGTGCCTGGCCGAAAACCCTGCGGGCACCGACACGCTGGCTGTGAAGCTGCAGGTCGTTGCAGCCCCTCCCACCATCCTGGAGGAGAAGAGACAAAGTGTGGCGGGAGTGATGGGGGAAAGCCTGAAACTCCCTTGCACAGTGCAAGGGAACCCTCAGCCCGCGGTGCACTGGGTCCTCCCCGACGGCACGGTGGTGAAACCTCTGCAGCTGGTGCACGCCAGGCTGTTCCTGCTCCCCAACGGCACCTTCCACCTGGGCAGCATCGCCCCTTCTGACAGCGGCAACTACGAGTGCATAGCCACGAGCTCCACGGGCTCGGACAGGAGGGTGGTCAGCCTCGTGGTGGAGCGCAGGGAGACCCTTCCAAAAATAGCCATCGCCTCTCAAGAACTGACCCAGCTGAATTTTGGGGAGAGGTTGCTTCTGAACTGCACAGCAACTGGGGAGCCCAAGCCCAGGATAATCTGGAGGTTGCCCTCCAAGGCTGTTGTGGACCAGTGGCACAGGTATGACCCTTTTTTTTCTCCACCTCTTTGGAACTTTAAACGCTGCCTCCTCTGGTGCTCACATAAGAGCCTATGACAGCACTAAAACACTGTGAACTAAACCAATTTTTCAGCATTTAACAATGGTGAAACCTCTGTTCTAACGGCATCTATATCTAATAACAGATCCCAAAACAGATCAGATCAATTGCCGTAAGTGAGTGAGGTCTCAAAACAAATCTGAGTCATATTTGAATTAAGTTAACTCCTGTCATCATGCACTGGCTGACTGCTGGCAGTTTAGAGAAGTTGCTTGTAACAGATTTGCGAAGTAGGGCTCAGGAGGGAGAGGTTTCTTTCATCTCTGCCAAGTCTACCTTTGGGGGTCTCCCCACATCCCCTCCCACAGTAACACTTCACCTTGACCTCGGGAGAGACAGACCCAAAACAGGGTGTTCCCAGCAGAGCCAGCACTGCTCACATCCACATAACACCAGAACTGACAGTGAAATCAGGGCAGGACCCGCTGGGTGGGCAGCTGGCGTGGGCACAGAGCCTTTGGAAAGAGCTTCTGTGTCGTATTGTGCTGTTAACGCGTTCAGTCCCTTCCAGTGCTCAGTATTCACCCCCAGCACTTGTTTCCATAATTCTTTTCCTCTCTCTCTCCCCCCAGCAGAATGGGAAGTCGGATCCACGTCTACCCCAATGGATCCTTGGCTATTGAGGCAGTTACAGAAAAGGATGCAGGTGACTATCTGTGTGTGGCAAGAAACAGAATTGGGGATGATCTGATACTGATGAAAGTCAGCATCACGATGAAACCAGCCAAGATTGACCACAAACAGCAGTTCAAGAAACTGGTGCCATATGGGAAGGATTTCAGAGTGGACTGCAAGGCCTCAGGGTCGCCCACACCGGAAATATCCTGGGGTCTGCCAGACGGGACGGTGGTGAACAACGCGATGCTGGCGGATGACAGCGGGCACAGGGCTCGCAGGTACGTCCTCTTCGACAATGGGACTCTGTACCTCAACAAAGCTGGAGTGACAGAAGGAGGGGATTACACGTGCTACGCCCAGAACACTCTGGGGAGGGACGAGATGAAGATCCACGTCACGGTCATCGTGGCAGCCCCTCAGATAAAGCACAATTACAAGACATACATTACAGTGACAGCTGGAGACACAGCGCTGCTGGACTGTGAAGCTGCTGGAGAACCCAGGGCACAGATATTCTGGTTGCTGCCTTCCAGTGAGATGATCTCCTCATCCACAGCCAGGCACTCCCTGCATGCCAACGGCTCTCTGTCCATCAGCCAGGCCAGCCTGCTGGATGCTGGGGAGTACATGTGTGTGGCTCGGAACCCTGGCGGGGATGACACCAAACTGTACAAGCTGGATGTGGCTGCTAAACCCCCCATCATAAATGGTTTATACAGGAACAAAACCATCATGAAGGTGACGGCAGTGAGGCACTCAAAGAAACACATCGACTGCCACGCAGAAGGCATACCTCCTCCTCAGATTATGTGGATCATGCCCGATAACATTTTCCTCACAGCCCCATATTATGGGAGCAGGATTGTGGTGCACGAAAACGGGACACTTGAGATTCGGAACATCAGGCCCTCAGACACAGCAGATTTTATCTGTGTGGCACGTAACGACGGGGGAGAGGCTGTGCTGGTGGTGCAGCTGGAAGTCACAGAAATGCTACGGCGACCAATGTTCAAAAATCCTTTCAACGAAAAAATAATAGTAAAACCTGGGAAAACGATCACACTGAACTGTTCTGTGGATGGAAACCCTCCCCCGGACATAAGCTGGATGCTGCCCAATGGCACGTGGTTTTCCAGCAGCATCAGGACATCCCAGTTTTTCACAGGGAGCAACGGGACCCTGACCATCTACAATCCCGAGAGACACCAAGCCGGGCGCTACCGCTGTGCGGCCCGGAACAAGGTTGGCTATATTGAAAAGCTGATGGTCCTGGAGGTTGCCCAGAAGCCAAACATCCTCACCCACCTTGCAGGGCTGGTGAAGGGTGTCAGCGGGGAGCCTTTGTCGCTTCACTGCCTGGCCGAGGGGAGCCCCAAGCCCCGGATTGCGTGGACGCTGCCAGGGGGCCGCGTGCTGGACCGGCCGCAGCTCAGCGGGAGGTACCTGCTGCTGGAGAACGGCACCTTGGTCATTCGGGCAGCCTCGGCCCACGACGCCGGGAATTATGTGTGCAGGGCCCACAACGATGCTGGGGACTCCTCCCTCACCGTTCCTGTCACGGTGGCAGCCTACGCCCCGCGGATCATGGGCAGACCCCCCCCAGCCATCCACACCATGCCAGGGGCAGCAGTTCAGCTGCACTGCGTAGTGCTGGGGATACCAAAACCAGAAATCACCTGGGAATTACCTGACCACTCCATACTCTCTACAGCTCGCCAGGGCCGGGGATCTGGGGGCGAGCTGCTTCACCCCACGGGGACTCTGCTCCTGCAGAATCCCCGACCCTCCAGTTCCGGCGCGTACAAGTGCACAGCGAGGAACCCCCTCGGCACCGACACCGCAGTAACGCACATCCACGTCATCTGAAGGCAGAAAGGCAGCAGGAATGGTGCTGAACACGGGCTGCAGCTGGACTGAGGTCATCCTTGCAATGACTTTAATCAAGGCAGCCACAAGCATGTGAGTGCCTGAACACATCCACAGCATTCAGTCTGCAGCAACTGGGCAAAAGGAGAGAGGAAGGGGAAAATTGGCTCTAGCATTATTTGCTAGCATTAGATCTCTCCATGTTCAGGGGATTTAAATGAAAGCAAAATTAAGGCACTTTTGCTCTGCAAAGTGATAGCAATCATTGACTATCAAACGTGGCAACTTTCTGGAAATGTGCTTGGAGAGCTCTTGTAGGGACAGAGTTGTTCATCAGTTCCATACTGATGAACACCTCGTATGACTGTCACAAGCATGGATCAGAGAGGGCAAGGACACCTGGGAACTGACGAGCAGAGTTATTGGGATGCAGATTACCTTCTTACTGTGTTTTAATATTTAGTATGTTTTAAAAATAAATATTCAGTGATGTAACAAGTAGTGAAGTATTTTTAATTGCAGAGCTGTGGGATGATACAGAACAGCTCGGTTTGGAACAAGAGAGGAAACTCTGCTCAGCACTGTTAAGCCAATGCATACAGACTGGGTGTAGAACCACTCCAGCTTGGCATCGCTTTCTTATTGTCACAAAAACATTTTTTTTAAGATTTCTCAATAGAAAAAAATCACATCAATTTGAATCTCGGTTTAGAATTGTGATTCCTCAGTTGAGCAGCCAGGTAGGTTTAAGAAGTAAATTGAGTTAGTACAAAGCAGGAAAAAAGTATTACCAGAGTATTTTAAATGGTCCAGCATTTAAAGTTCTTGCAAAATGAATGCATTGAAAAAGATTTGTCTAGACTAACTCCTAAATTACATAAAATAGTAATAAATTCATTCTGCTTTTTCAGCTCTCAACACAAGCAAAATTATGATCTGTTTGTGCAGGTTTGAGTAACCACGATTTGTTTGTGGTGATTCTGGTTGATAGCTTGCCTGTGGTTCTGCACTCAGCTGATGATCAGCGCCTCACCCAGCCAAGGATGGGGAATACCTGCCGTGCCTCACTGGCAGCTGACACAGGAAACAGGAGCAGCTCCAGCAGGGTGGCACCATCCAAAGCGCAGCTGGCTCCAGGACAGCTGGAACTGCAGGAAGGACGTGGGGGCTCTTCCACCCTCGTGTGTGAAAGCTGGGATGAGATCTGGCACTGATGGCATTGGGTGGGACATGGGGTTCACCTCCTGCGAGGCTTTGCCAGCGCTGGGAGGCTCCCTGGTGACTTGGAGGCTCAGCCCCTGCCACCCCAGGCGCCCTGGGGCCCTCACCTGAGAGCTTCAGAGGGGAGGGAACAGAGAGCAACCACTGCTGCTTCCAGGAGGTTTATTAACGTTACAGTGTGGCTTTTAATATAAACTTTAACAAGTTATAATGCAAGCGATAAACCCACTTCAGCACCTTCTTACCACAGTAAGAGCGAGAGGAATTGGTACTTTAAACAAAGAACTCTATAAAGTGCATATGAAAATCACAGTCAAATTAACGTGATTTCAAGCGATGCTTGTGCTGCCAACAAAGAAAGAGGTGAACATTTTAATGAACAAATTAACTTTTATGCCAGAATCAGAAGTGCCTTTTAGTTCAGTAGTTTGGTCCAGTGCAGTTCTTAAAAAAAAAAAAATTAAAATAAAAAAGTGTTTCCCACAAATTAGTAAATCCAGCGTTCTTTGTCCTCTTTGAAAATAACAGGACCTAAAAAGCACCAAATTCATAAAATCTGCCATAACATTCTTCAAACAGGCCCACAAAAGTCCAGATATTGAAATCTAGTTAAACACAAAAATAACCCCAAACCCAAACTCCAACCTTGTTACATATTCACATCAACTGCAGCACAAAAAATAATGATGGAAATAAGAAGAGAACTCATGTTCTGCTGTGCAGCAACAACTAGTGCATTGAATTTCCAGTGTCCTGTTCCCCAGTGCAAATGTCCTCTGTGTCCACTCCCACTGAGGTCAGAAGTGGGGGGGGTGCCCGCACTGGCTCACCCCTTGCTGGTTACCTGGTGGGGCAAGAAAAGGGGGTGACTGTACCAAAATACAGAAAAATACCTGAATTTGGTGCAGCAGTGGCAAGCAGCAGTCAGCAAATCCCTCATCCACCCGAGGTCGGGGCACTCACTGCCCTGGGGACTTTTCCTGCAGAGGGCTGGGGAAGGGGGCTGGGTCCCCGCTGCAGCCCCAGGGGAGCACACGGTGCCCCAGCACCGGGCTTGGGGCTGTGCCAAAAGGACCAGGACATCTGTCCAGCTGTCAGTGGGTGAATGACCTCCACGTACCTCTAGCAGCAGGCAAACAGGCAGAAAGTCTCCAGAAAGACAATTCCATGTTCAGACACACATTTCCATGTGCCTGTGCCCACATGCACTTACTGGAGAGCTGCTTCTGGAGCTGCCTGACCAGCGCCGCCATCTGCTGCTGCTGCTGGGTCTGCTGCAAGCCTGGCCTTGGGAACTGCAGTGGGAGCAGGAAAGGTGAAAGAAATCCCACAGTGCCTGAGCTATGGCAAGTAACAAATCCCACAGTGCCCCAACCACGGCAGGTAACAAATCCCACAGTGCCCCAACCACGGCAGGTAACAAATCCCACAGTGCCCAAACCACAGCAGGTAACAAATCCCACAGTGCCCAAACCACAGCAGGTAACAAATCCCACAGTGCCCGAGCCACAGGTGCTCGGCCGTGCCACCCCGGCGCAGTGGCCAGGAGGTGGGGAGGGCAGCAAGGGCAGGCAGCTGCCCTGGACAGCAAGGACACAGGGAGCACCCTGAGAACGCTCAGAACATCTGCTCTGTTCCTTCCCTGCAATCTCCCACCAGGGGTGTTCAGCCTGCAGAAGAGAAGGCTTCAGGGAGGCCCCGCTGTGGCTGTGGCATTGAGCACAGTGGGATTACCACCCCAAACTCAGTGCCTACCATCCATCTCTCATCTCTCAGCTTTACAGATTTGCCTCCTAAATCCCCTTCTTTTTTTTCTCATTAGACCCAGTGAAAATGCACATGCTTCTAATGCTTTTAATCAAGTGATTCTTCTGCACAAAGATTCACGATGCAGTTTGCAAACCTGACGTGCTGAATAAAACGAGACTAATCCAGTACCCTAATAACTCCGTGGGTGCTACAGAAACCGCCTGAGCTTTGCTCAGCGAAACCTCGTGCTTACTGAAGGCAGTTTCAGTGTTTTACAAGACTTCAGCATCTTTTCCCTTTCTGAAACCAAATCCTTCACTTAAAATGTGTTGTGTAATCTCCTGGCTACCAGGCTGTAGTAACTGCTGAGGTTAGTCAAAGGCACTACCCAGCACACCGGGGTTTTTGGGGGACATAAACCCAACCCACAGCACCTTCTGCTGTGCAGGTGCTGGCAGAGGAGTCTGCACCAGGCAGGTGCCCATTGCAGTGACACTCTCCCATCGGTTTGTTCAAGAGATAAGAACTATTTAGAAAATCTCAAAAATGGATTAAAATTATGTAAGATTAATACTTTTAAATGCAAAAGCTGCAATTTCAGCATTACTGCATTTTCTCTACTTTTCTATAGCAAACTTTTCGTAGTTATCCTCACCTACCTTAAATATGTTTGGAAAAACTGTGGAAATAAAGGAAACAAGCATAACAAGATTGAAAAAGGCTTTGGCAGTGACAATTGTTGGGTAAAATCACTCCCTAACCCATCAAAGGCTGCAATCCAGCAGAAAGTCATGTCTCAAAAGTAATTCAGTTTGTTCAGCTGTCTTTATGCAACTCTGCCTTATTACTAACAATTTCATTTAAAAGGATCTTCAAACAATAAACCCCATTTTCCCCCAGCCTGTTAGCAGTGCAGCCTAAAACTTGAAGGGCCCAGGTCAGCCCCAGTCCCCCGCGAGGGGACACAGCGGGGGCTGGAGCTGGGCCGCGGTGACCTGTCAGCAGCGGCAGGGCGGCAGGGAGCGGTGCCAGCCGCCAGCACCGCACGCGGCCAAGGGTCCCTTCTTTGTCCCAGGGCACAGAGCCCACCCTGCCGCTCCCCTCAGCGCTGCCCAGCACAGCCCGGCCGCCTTTGCTCACCAGCGGCCGCTGCCCGGGCTGGAGTCCGAGCGCCGGCTGCTGCTGCTGCTGCTGCTGGGACTCGGCGGCACCGGCACAGCAGGGACAGCCCGCGCCGCCCCGGGGCCGCCGGCAGCCAGGGATGAGGCACCGACACCTCTGCCCGGAGCGCCCTCCTGGCGGCCCCGAAGGAAGCGATGAACGGCCGCACCCGGGGAAGGCAGGCGGGGCTCGGGAGCTTTCGACTCCCAGACGCGTGCAAGTGAGCGTGCAACAGCCTCACGGGTACGGAGCTGCTCCACACCCACCCCCGCACCGCCACATCCCGCACCGCCACATCCCGCACCGCCGCATCCCGCACCGCCGCACCGCCACATCCCGCACCG
>VXBT01001131.1:450794-465721 GCA_013400235.1 Oriolus oriolus | reverse complement strand
GGTGCCACAGCCCTGCCACAGGTGCCACAGCCCTGCCACAGGTGCCACAGCCCTGCCACAGGTGCCGCAGCCCTGCCACAGGTGCCACCGGTGCCACAGCCCTGCCACAGGTGCCACAGCCCTGCCACAGGTGCCACAGCCCTGCCACAGGTGCCGCAGCCCTGCCACAGGTGCCACCGGTGCCACAGCCCTGCCACAGGTGCCACAGCCCTGCCACAGGTGCCACAGCCCTGCCACAGGTGCCGCAGCCCTGCCACAGGTGCCACCGGTGCCACAGCCCTGCCACAGGTGCCACAGCCCTGCCACAGGTGCCACAGCCCTGCCACAGGTGCCGCAGCCCTGCCACAGGTGCCACCGGTGCCACAGCCCTGCCACAGGTGCCACAGCCCTGCCACAGGTGCCACAGCCCTGCCACAGGTGCCGCAGCCCTGCCACAGGTGCCACCGGTGCCACAGCCCTGCCACAGGTGCCACAGCCCTGCCACAGGTGCCACAGCCCTGCCACAGGTGCCGCAGCCCTGCCACAGGTGCCACCGGTGCCACAGCCCTGCCACAGGTGCCACAGCCCTGCCACAGGTGCCACAGCCCTGCCACAGGTGCCGCAGCCCTGCCACAGGTGCCACCGGTGCCACAGCCCTGCCACAGGTGCCACAGCCCTGCCACAGGTGCCACAGCCCTGCCACAGGTGCCGCAGCCCTGCCGCGGAGCCCCCGCGCTGCTCGGGCTGTGCCCGCCGGCCGGCAGCGCCCACACTGCAGGCTCGTGGCAAAGGAGAGACCAAAGCCAGCGTTTGCTCTTGCCTGTTGCTTATCAATGGAGTCAAAGCCCGCGATTTTGTTGCCCTTGGTGTCGACGAGGGACCCCGTGGGCTCGCAGGCGACGATGTCCCGCGTGGGCCGGGGCAGCGGCGGCAGCTGCTGGACCTTGTCGATGCTCTCGGAGCGCCTGTCCCCCAGCTCCTTCTGGGGAGCAAACACACCCGTCAGCCACCCTGTGGGGAGAGCACACACACAGCACTGCTTTCACTATTAGAAAACATCCACTTTCTGCATGAATCATTTCCTTGTACTTTTACTAAATTTAAGCAAATGGCTTTGCAAGGTTTTGGGGTTTTTATCTTTGTTTAAAGAACATAAGTTTTCTTTTCATCTCTTCTTTAAATGCAATGAAGAAAATATGTAATACAAACTTAGTGTCCCAAACATGAATGATATTAACTAAGTGTCTTGCAGGGTTCCCAATTTTAATATAATACAAAAAAGTCCTAGAACTCTCTTCCCACACCTGCATTCCTGTACTTTTATTTTCTTCTATTTCTCCTTGTTATCACTAGGAATGTTTCAGTCTCTCCTCTTTTTCCAAGAGGCTTTCCCAGACACTAGGAATGAGAGGATTAAAAGATGAGCACAGAAAGCAATTCAAAGGAAATGCTGAAAACGACATACATGACACTTACTTTTAATTTCTTCACTAGATTCATGTAAGCCCTTTTGTTCTCCTCAGGCCCTCCTTGGGAGGCGTTTGACAGGTCCGAGGCGAGCGTCCCATTAATGAGGATCCCCAGCATATCCAGCACGGTCGTGAACAATTCACTGGGAGCAAAGACATGTGTTACCCTGGGGAACCATGACTGCCAGGAGACCCACAGATCTGATTCGTGACAGAGGCCCCAAAGGCAGCTCGTCAGCACAAACTGCCCACAGAGTCAGTAGGAATTACAGAGTCCAGCTTGGGAAAATGCTCAGGTGAGGAAGACTGTGAATAAAGGCTCCAGTGCTTTCCCAAATGGAGGTGCCCCCACCCCAGGCCAGCAGAGAACCCCTAAATCCCACTCAGTGTAACAACTACATACATGCAACCTAATCTTAAAGCTCCAAGGACACGAATCAGCTGTTTGAACAGTGCAGACGTACTTGTTGGTCTGCAGATCCACAGTCCCCGAGGTGATGATCTGGAGCAGCAGAAGGGCCCAGTCTGTGGCCCACTGGCTGCTCCTCTGCACCGTGTCAAACATGCCCCCCACCTGCAAAGCAGCACACGGGTAGCAGGGCTCTGCCCGCCCAGGCAGCACACGGCCCTTGGCCTCCAGCACAGGGATCACTCAGGAACAGAGCAGCTACCCAGTCCCCCGGGAACTGGAGACTCCAGAGCGCCTCGCTCCTCACCACCTCCTCCCCAGCAGCTGCTGCATCTTTTCATAACATCAGGATAACCACAAGTTTTGTTACCAGGTTGAGACGCAGTTGCAGGGCTTGGTGCATCATCTGCCTGGCTTTGACATCGTCCTGGTACCGTTCTTCTCTCCAGTTACTGAGGATCTAAGAAAAGCATTGGACTAAGGCTGTTTTCTTCCTGTAATGTTCTCCCTCTAAGTATTTGTGGCCTTTTAGCTATAAGGAATCATAAAAGATTATTGACCTCTTTATCCTTTCTCTCTATTTAAGGCTTAGAACAGACTAAGAAAACTGATGGGAAGAAAAAGTTAATTTGTAAAGAGCTGATGATCTGCTGTCATTCATGTGACTGCATCTTCCTGTTGCAGAAAAAAACCCAATCAGCTTTGTCATGCATTTCTTAGCAATATTGCTTGAAACACACTATTTCACCACTGGTAAGTCAAAAAATCTCTTGCACTGGATGCAGCTTCCCAACAGGATCTGGTGGGATCTCCAGATGAGAAATGACAGAAACTCAGGGAACCCGGACCAGCTGCAAATCAGGGGACAACCACACAATGAAATGAAAACCCAAGTGGCAGAAACTAGGGGGGAAAAAAACCATCAAAGGAATGAATTTCCCTGGGAGGTGGAGCTGTGTCATAGCCTGGACCCGAGCTGAGGGGCAATATGGGAAACAACAGCCCCACAGGTAACAATTCCCACTGTCACAGCAGCCCACAGAAACCAAACTCAGAGAAAGGAGGCATGACCCACTGCTCTGGGCACTGGATATGCTCAGCCTGAAGGAGCTGCTGGAGGCTGGAGCAGGCACGGGTGGGAGCAGGAGGTTTGGAGCCAAGGAGCAGAGGCTGTGAGTAAGCATGAGAGACCCAAAGGAGAGCTGCAGGCAGGGGCCAGTCTGGGACCAGGAATGTTGATTTTTTACAATACACAAAACTCTTAATCTGTGTCAACTGGAGAGGGTGTTGGGTTTTCCTAAAGAAGGACAGTTTTGAACTTATAAAAACTTTCTAGGATCAAGCAAGGGACTGGGAAGACATGCTCTCAGGACTAACACCTTTATTGTTTCTGCTAGAAAGAACTGAAATCAGACTCCAGTTCATTACATCTCTCTGGAACAAATTTAGGAGAAAAGATGTATTCACACTCAAGAGAGGAACAAACACATCCCCATTTTCCCCTCCTGGGACTGCTCCTTTTGGCACACTGCTGTAATTTTCCAGGGTTTACACCATGGTATGCACACAAAACTGCTGCCACACACCCACCTGACAAAGGGTGCTCACGGATCTGTGCCTGTCTTACCTGAGTGACTTGATTCTGCAGGGATGTGAGCAGCCCTTCCCTTTGCTCATCCTGACCCTTAAGGCAAGTGAGTACCAGTGACAGGAAAGGCTGCTGGCTCAGCAGGGACATGCTTTAGGAGAAGCAAACACAGCACTTCATTAGTGAAGTTATTTTGGTACTTCCCATCCTCACTCCCTTCCCTGTTTTGTCTACACTTCATCCCCTGAAGTGGCACTGCTGCATCTATGCCTGTTTCTGTTTTAGTCAATTAAAGTCTTGGCAGAGGCATTACAGACCACTCTGCCAGGAAGGCAGAGTCCCAGCCAGCCCAGCTGCACGAGTTGTTACTGAGATCCCCAGCTCAGGGGGGGCCTGAGGGAGCAAGAACTGCCCACACACCTGAAGGCCTGACCCAGGAACACAGCAGGTTATTTCAAGACTACTTTGACTAACCAGGGATGTCATTTTGCTGGAGATAAGGCAGCTAAAGTTTCTAATCCATGTTAGTGGTCTGAAGTAAGTACCAAGGAAGTTTCCCCTAAAGGCTCTGATTAGAACAAAAGCTGCCTGACTTGCTCTAAAATTCCAGCATGGACTTAATTCAATAGAATCTCTGCCTATGCTACACCCCAAGAAAGTACAAGAACATTTCAGTCGCTGTGGAAGAATATTTTACTGAAGGAAAATCAATAAACATTATGTAATTAAAATTCTCACAGGTTTAGAGCTAGAGATGAGCTTAAGCTTAATTCCCAACAGAAAGCAAGTGACATGAAAATGGTGGGACCTTAATACCAAGCAAAATCTCCTACAGCCACAGAAGGGAAGAGACAACAAGTGCTCTAACTGTTCCTTTAAATCCCTAACATTTCCCATCACCAAGCTGCAAAGTAGCCCCTGGCAGGTGGGTTACAAAGCTGCCACATTTCTGCCTCTGAAACCAAGGGTATTTCATCAGCCCAAATGGCATCTGAACCCTCTCTGGGGCTGATAACGTTTTGTGAGGCCAAAATCCAGTCCTCGGTGAACTCCTCCTCCACAAGCACCGTGCAGCTCTGTGCGCAGGGGGTCCCCAATGTCGCACCTCTTTTGTTTCTGTCTCTCTCTCTCCTTCTTAGAAGATGACCCCAAGTGCTGCCCTTTCTCCAGCTCCTCTCCTGCAGCTTTCAAGACCCTACCTTGAACTGAGGTAGGCAGTTTTGCAAATCAGGGGGGCCACCAGCCACACTCCTCGCCGCTCAGAGGAACTAGGAGCAGAACAAACTTACTTCAGCCAAAATATCCATGCAGTTTTGTGGCCATTTTTAACTGTTACAAG
Organism: Oriolus oriolus; assembly: GCA_013400235.1. Lineage (NCBI taxonomy): Eukaryota > Metazoa > Chordata > Aves > Passeriformes > Corvidae > Oriolus > Oriolus oriolus. Next base: position 460,937 of record VXBT01001131.1, on the reverse strand, counting down.
ACTGAGCTGCCTCAATAAAGCAGTGACTCAATGCCTTTGGAGTCACGAGTGAGGACTGAGCAGTCACAATTCCTCATGTGCAGAAAGTTCAAGAATAGCAACTACATTTATTGTTAATCAAAAGTAAATAGAAGGAACCTTCAGGTATCTATTTCTGTACATTCCTGGTTCGAGTGCAAAACAATCTAGGCAATCTACACACAATTAAGCATCATGTCGGCTAAAAGAATTAAAAGGTGCTACAAAAAATACCTTAGGAATGTCTTTTTACCATTCTGTCTTGTGTTAGTTGTGTCAGCATTTCCAACAGAGTGTGGACTGAAGAGGCCTATACCAGAGTTAGAAGAGTTATTGTTTAGCTCAGCGGATTGCTGGAACACCTCTAGTGTGGCCTTTGCGATATTATCCAACAAGCTGTTCATTTCAGCCACAGACCCAGAACCCTACAGTGAAACACAAGTACACTAGCACATTCACAGCATGTTTGCTCATGGACTATGTTAAATTTAACACACTTTTTTGCATTGAATATTTAAATCAGAAAGTTTGAAAACCAGTACTTACAGGGTCCTTCATGCACTGTTTGATCATAAGCTGCAGCTCCAACCACGACTGTCGCAGAGTCCACTGGTCTAAGTTCTAGGCGAGAATTAACATTACAGATGTTAATGGTTAATAACATTAAAGTCAACACTTTACAGGTCTGAAGAAAACAAATAAACTTCATGCTTTAACACATCATGTGCAGAAACCTCACGTTATACACAGATCATCACAATCACTGATCTTTTTAATAGTTAACGGCATGCCAAAATACCAGACCACAAAAGAACACACGTGCACCTCCACACCTTCCAGCTGACACCGCTCCTCAGCACTTGTAACCATGCAGCAAGGAAACCTCGCTCAGCAGCACCACCAGGGACTCTGAACAAGGGTCACGGGGAGTTCTGCACCTCTCCCTGGTGCCTCACCTGAAGGATGCGCTTGATGTGCTGCTGCTGAGGGTTGTCACCCTCGCTGCACTCTTTAATGCCATGGGGATAACAGATAAGCTGAAGGAGTTTCTGTGCTTGTTTGTTTGAGAGAACAGGATCCAAAATAAGATCTTTGTCTGTGCACGGCCTCTCGGGTTCTTTCAAACAGTGCTCTCCAACCCAGTCCTGTAAGGAGTCACGTGACAGATTCACCAGAGAGTTTTGAGGCAATATTAACTTTTTGGTAAGCTGAGATACAGGCAGGAAAAACCCCTCAGTTCTGAGACAGTGCAGGGGATGTTAATAACTAAATAAAGCATTTTTTAACCCAAATAACTTAGTACTCCAAATTGTCCAAATCAGGAAACTCAAACAGAACACGAATACTGACACACTCTGACACTCGTTTTGCACCCAAATATACGTTACGCTTTTCAAATATAATAACGCCCTTTCTCCAAAAGAGGACGGAGGAGCAGTTTTGGGGTGTTACCTGCTGGCAGATCGCTCTGAGCACGTGTCTCGTGTACTCACTCAGGCTGGCAGTTTCAGTGGAAACAGCTTTTCCACACGATTTCAAAGTGTGAGAGGAACCCCAGATCTCCTCCTCACTGAGCTCATCCAAGAAGCCTCTGACACGGAACTCTTCACTCTTCAAGGAGCTGGCATTGCTGCTGCCAATTTCAGCGTCACCTGGAGGGCAGAAGCACAGGGTGACCTCCCAGCCTGGCCCCGCTCTGAGCAGGCACAGATGCCTTGGGACACGGGACAGCTGGGCAGTGGAGCTGCAGTGAGGCCATCATGTCCAAAAAGGCAGCACTGACTGACTCTGGACATCACCAAAGTACTGCCCTCGAGCTTCGTGCTGCAAAGCATCTTTTCAATGGGTATTTCAGAAGCAGGAAAATGTTCACACAAATCAAACACAACTAAAGCCACCACATGCTCAACTGGAAAAGCTGAGTGAAAGGAACTGCTTTGGCAAATAAGGAATAGTTGGGTTACCCACTCTTCTCAGGTGTGCTTTTCCCAAGTCCCATCCCTCACTTTGATTTATTAACATTCTGTAGTTCAAGAGATAAGTCTGACCAGTGGCCCCTCAGCCACTGAGTGGCCCCTCAATCTCACTACGAGCCCACACCTTTATCCAGGGAGGATGAGAGGGAAGAACCTGGCAGGGAGATAATACAATGAAGAGAGTGGCACCAAGGCCACATGAAGCTAAAGCCATCCCAGAATGCTCTGATAAAACTGGAGCTGCTTCCTCAGCACAGAACTGCAACAGCCACCATTTATCCAATGCCCTTCTTCAGCAAAGCAAGTAAGAATTTTGAATTACTAATGGAGAGTGCCAACAAGCTGAACTTGTGCCAAACCAAAGGCAGTTACTTGTCTGGAAAACAACACTCACCATTTGTGGAAAGCTGCTCAGAGTGATGCTTTTACAACTTCCACAATGGCAGACACCCAGGATTTGTGGCAAAACATAGAAGCAGGCAGGAAAACTTACCTGAGACCCTATTTCCTATCTATATTTGAGAGGGACTTGCCTGAGTTTAAATGTACTGGGACTCTGGGGTGGAGGTCAGGGTCAACATCTGAAACAGTCACATCTGCTTAAAGCCTCTCCACTGGGACTGACTCACCAGGGAGAGATCTGTCATTGACCTGGAGTCTGCACTGCTCACATGCTGCAGAGGAGCAGGGACAGCAGCCACATTCTTCCCCTGTTCCCAGGGTTTTCCTTCCCAGGAGCATTCCCCCAGAACTGAACTAGCATGAGCTGTTTCCCACACAAACATCACACAGGACTCTGCACACCCTCACCAAGCATCAGAATTGCTTTCAGGACTGCAAACACAGCTCCCACTTCAATGCTGTTGTGAGCAGCAGCCAAGAGGTGACGATCACAAGAAGAACGAATTCCAGGAAATAATTTCTCTGTGGAAAGAAGAGGAAATCTGGTAAAAAATGGGTGTTATTTGCCAACTAACATTTCCTTTGTACAAAACCCTCCTCAGCTAGAACAGCTACAGAAGCTCAAGAACTGAAGAAAGAACTGAATCTCCTGAAATTGAAACTGCAGCCCAACAGGTAAGTGATCAAGTCAGCTGGGATATGTGTTTACGAGGGATTAATATCAAAACAAGCTGTGGGCACTGAAATACAAAAGGAGCCATTGGTTCACAGAGTCCACGTGAACAGTGAACTCAACCACAATGAGACACTGAAGCCTGTGTTGGTTTTGACACCACAGATTTAGGAAATTATTTCCCTCACCTCATCTGCACGACAAATGAGGCAAAGTTAAGTGCTGCCAATGCGTGTTGTACAGCTGCACCTAGTTCTGCAGCTCAGCAGCCTGCAGATGCCAGTGAGTGCTCTGTCTAACTTGCAGGAGAAGATGCACAGACTGGAAGTATGAGGAAGGGAGGGAAGGAGGATGAATCCATCACCTCTCTGAGGTGGTTAACTGATCCAGAGATAAGAAGGGTCTGTAACATGGTCTGCTGTGTTTGAAGTGTGCTACTTCCTACAGTTCAGTCATGATTTCCCCTATCCATTCAAATCCACTTTTATTTCCAGGGAAAGCACGTCTGTCTGTTCTCAGTCTGTATTCTTCACGGCTCTTGCCTGTTTTGCTTAAGTATGCAATGAAAACGTATTCATTTATGGTCAAAAACTAAATTACTATTACTTTTACATGGAAGAATTTGACACCACCTAAAAGCCGACTCTTTTTTTCTCTCTACTTTCCTTTCACGTGGATACAATCTTGTTATCAAATTTGTTGAAATACTTGTAAGTCACACATATATACATAAATGTTACATATATATATATATCACAGCTTACCACCAGAATTGTTTCATTTTAATTGTCAGGTGCTTTTTCCTTGCCATTTTCATTCCTCTTTTGGTCTGTGGCAAGCACACACAGGTCAGACCGCTTAAACAGTCACACTTAAAAGAAAAAAGAACTACCTTAATATATCCTGAGAACTAATTTTCTAATTCCTTCTGTTGGATGTTTTATTACACCCTACTTGAAACCACTTTTACTCTCCATCTCCAGGTAAGGCTCCCAAACAGCACAGTGTGCATCCCTGTTAGTGCCTCTGCCACTGCCCTTCTCAGCACTGCCAGGTGCTGAGAATGAATGTTTCAGCAAACTCCTGTGGCTTTACCTGCATCCAAACCATTTCCCAAACAATTAAGAATCATTGCTATCAACTCCTCAGCAGCAAAATATCTGCAGTTTTGAACTTGCACTATGGATATTTTCACCCATGAAATCTGCAGCCATCAAAAACCAGTTATGGGTTCACTTTCTGCAATGGGAGGGTCAGGCAGCAGACAGCTCACCTGTTTCCTGGGGAAAGAGGCACACCTGGGGTGTCCTCAAGAGGTGCAGGAGCAGCTGGCAGGTCATCCTTGCCCCAGGCTCGGCATCCGGGTCCCCCCAGGCTGTGGAAGATGGGACACAGACATAAGGATCTGCCCAGGACCTCACAGGTCCCAGTGTCAGGCCTGGAAATGTTCTTCCTCACAGCCCCATTTTAAATGGAAATACAACGATTTCAGCAACAGGAATTAGCATCTATGGCCTTGAGTCATCAAAAAACAGGAAAAGAACAGCAAGATTTTTGATAAGCAAGAGCGTGAAGCAGCCAGGGGCTGAGAGCAGCAGGTGAGGCTGCACAAACCAGGGCAGGGGCACACTGCTCTGGCAGCAGCTCGGACCCCCCTGCCCGGCGTCGGCCCCAACCTCCTCGGGAGCCGCAGGGACCCCCACGCCGCCGGGCACCCGCTCCTCCCGGCACAGCCGCTGCCTGCCAGTCCCTGCAGACTTCTTAGGAGTCTCAAGTCTTTCGGTTTAGGTTTTTCTCTCGGTGTTTCCTTACCAGCTGCCAGGAGGGAGGGCAGTGCGACGTGCCGGACGACATCCTCCAGGGAGAAGCACTGCCGGGCGATCAGGATGGACACGAACGTGGCCAGGGAGTCGTGGAACGACAGGTCACTCACCTGGAAGGACAAACACTGCACACACCCCTGCCACAAGCACTGAGGAATTCATTCATAGAATAAACAGTAACACATTTACACATAAGCACCTGTCCCTTTTGTGCCTTTTAGTGCAGCTCCCATACATTTTATGGCAAATACTGACAGCTCTTAACTGAATTTCCACAAATACTGATTTCAAATACCAAAATTCTGGAGAAAAAACATAAACCTTATAAAAGCTTCACAAAATTTTATCACTCAGTAAAACCAGGTAACACTGAGGCTCCTTCCTCAGCTTCAGGACAGGAATGCCCCCATGGACACAGCTTCAACCTGCTCCCAAAGGCAAACGCCATCAAACTGAGGGTAAATATATGGAACGAGGTATCAGATCAGACCAGTCCCCATAATCCTGCTGACTGTAACAGGGCTATGGGAACAACACCAGGAGAGTAAGAAACAACCAAGTGTAGCACCCCTTTTACAACTGAGGAGCCAACACCAAATCATGGTCCTTGAAACAGAGACAGTTATTTACACATCCATCAGCATCTTAGGAAAAGCACATGGCTTTGCCTGCTCCCGTTGGAGAATGACTCTGGTACTCTGCATCATCCTGTCAGAGAGACAGGAAAAAACTTGCAAAGAGAAAACTCTAAGCACTGCTCAAATTTTACATTAACCCTGAAGATGTAAAAACTAATAAAAATCAATCAGGAATCTCATTAAAAGACTTGAAAATTCGACTGGACACAAGACTGAATTTGTGCTCCACATTTTGTGTAGAATGGAAGCCCAACTACCTCTCTAAGGAAACCTGGGGTAAATAGGCATCACAGGTATTCAGAAGATACTGAACTTACATCCACACTGCAGAGCAGATCATTGAAGCCCCAGACGTGGTTTGAAGAGCAGCACAGAGCTTTCATGACCCCCGGCCACTCGGAGCTGAGCACGGTGCAGCTCGCTGTCAGCTCCGCACACAGGTTCCCGATGTCACTGATCCTGGGAAGGAGAGCAGCACTCCTACAGAACCCAGAGATTTTGTAAGCAATAAATATTTAGGTCAAAGCAGAGCAGTGCTTGGCAGCAGAACTGGTGTTTCCTTACTCAAGGTGGGTGCTTATGTCCCAGTGTGCTCAGGCCACTGTTCGTACACCCCACGGCTACTCCGTGGTGAGCAGCGAGCACCGGGGAAAACCTCTCCTGCAGCAGCACCAGGGACAGAGGTGTGTGAGGCACTTCTCCTCAGCTCAGGGTTACTGTCACAGGTCACGGCAGGACCCTTCCCTCTGCCTGGCCAGCACTGCTGTCAGCAGGGAGACAAGCCACAAAATCAACTGGCATTAATGAATTTCGCTTCAGAGATCCCATAGGGTGTAATGTGGGATTTGGGGCATGATTCAGGGTTATGTAACAGCTTAAGAAACAGCAGAGTTGACTCACCCCAGTGCAAGTTATTTTCTCTCTGTTCCAGAATGAAACTCGTTTGGCTGCATTTAGATGTTCCCTTTTGTGCTCTTACCAAACTGCTTCCTCTTAGCTGCTCTGCCCTGCCAAGGGATGCCCCCCACTCCAGAGAATCACAGACTCGTTTGGGTTGGAAGGAACTTTAAAGATCATCCCATTCCACCCCTGCCACGGGCAGGGACACCTTCCACTGTCCCAGGCTGCTCCCAGCCCTGTCCAGCCTGGCCTTGGGCACTGCCAGGGATCCAGGGGCAGCCACAGCTGCTCTGGGCACCCTGTGCCAGGGCCTCCCCACCCTTATAGGGAAGAATGTCTTCCTCATACCCAGTGTAAACCTAGCCTCTGTCAGTTTGAAGCCATTCCCCACACAAAACCCTTAATACTTTTAAAAGTCAGATTTTTCAAAAATCTGCGGAGATAAGATCCATAATTTATAAATTACATGTTTAATAAACGAAACACCAATTGTACCAGGAGGCAATGACATAATGCAGAGCCTTCCCTCCTTTCTAGACTTCTAACAAGCAGAGATTGTCCTGAGCTGCTCAGTCTGGAACAGCACAACTGCTGACACCAAACTGCTCCTGACTGTCTGACAGCGAGTGCCTGCTGCCCCTTCCTCCCTCCTGCTCAACTGCACAGACTGATTTAACCAAGCAACTCAGACTACTTCACCCAATACATTTTCAGCAACAGGGATGAAAATGAAAACAACTGCAAAAAAAGATACGAGACAAAAAGGTGAAAGGGAATCTCTGCAGAGCCTGTAAACCCGCCCTGGCCCCCAGCCCAGGGCTCACCTGCCCGGGTGCTGGTGCCCCATGCACACGCTCATCAGGGCGTTGCACACGAGGCTGTGGCAGCTGGCTGTGCTGGCACTCAGGATCTTGCCCAGCATCGAGTAATTAATGCTGTGAGCTGAGGGGTTCTCGAGGAAATCCAGCATGAACTCCGGGTCCCACAGTAAGTTGGAGTTTGAAGGCTGAACGTTGCTGTAGATGGTCTGCTTCACCTTGGAACAGGCACTGCTGAGGAGCAAAAACACAGAGCTGCCTACAAATGCACCTTGCAGGAAAGCTGCCAGGATGAGAAAATCCTGGTTGGGTTAGCGCTTCATACGCATTTTCAAACTCTTTTGGATAAGCAGCACCTACCAGATAATAAGGCTGATACCTCTATTTCACTCAAGTTTTCCTGCAAACAAAGTCTTGAATTACCAAATCGCTTCTTGGACATTTCTAGGGCTGAAATTGTGAGCAGCTGGGTAAGGCCCAACATCCTCGTCCCCAGCATCTTCCTGGGACATCAGGTGTCCCTACAGGGCACGCAACCTCGCTTCCCAGCACCGCTCCCCCCTATGTGACATGGCCCAGTGAACTGCAGTGCAGCAGGGGGAATTCATTAAGGAGAAATGAGAAAATTTACCCAAATTAAAAGCTACATTTGATAATAAGGTGACTTAACAGACAGGGTCTGGAAATCAGCAAATAGAGAAAAGATACTTAAAGCTCATATTTTGACATTAACGATTAGACAAAAGGGCAAGAACTATCCCAGGCCAGGAACACCTATATGTGAAGTGCTTTTCTTCAGGGAGAAAAATAGGTGTTCGTGAGGAATGCAAATTTCATACCCAAAATATTCCTAGGAGCATTTGTCTCCAGTATGGGGTTTTTTATCACAGGGACAAATTCCACTAATTAGCTCAGCTGGGAAGACTTCCTCAGCACTGAAAAGAATCTATTAATTGAAGTTAACTTAAAATATGCTAAAATTTTGGGATTTTTTAGAACTCCACTGGCTCCAGGAAGAAAAGAGAGAGGAAGCACTGGGCAGCCTGGAAGGCAGCTGGGACCTGAGGGAGGAGCACCAGGTGTGCCTGGCCAAGGGCTCGGAGGGCAACACCCCGTGACCCTGTCACTGCCAGCCCTTGCCCGCTGCTCCACACGCCGACGCGCCAGGGCAGGAGGACGAGGCCATTAGCAGGATAATTAATTTTAGCAGGGTAATCAACTACGAGAAGGACAGTGCCTGATGTTAACCCTCTGCTCTGACAGCCAGTGCAACAGCAAAGACAGAAATCCAGTGAGTGGAACACAAACACCCTCACCAAAACCACCAGGCACAGGAACATCCCCGACACCCCAGCGTTTACCGACAGCCACGCCACGGTCCCAGAAAGGACAAACCCAAACAACACCGAGCATGGCAGCAAAGCAGCCTCTGAGACAGCACTGGCACCAGAAGCAATGCTGAAGGAGTGGTCAGGAGACAGAATTTTTAAAAAAGTGAAAGAATTATTTAAAAAGAGGAAGTTTAGGGAAGATAAGTAACTGTTCAGGCACACGAAACCAAACACACCCCTCCCTCAGTGACACACACTCGGAAGACGCTGCAGCGGAGACCAGAGCACAGCAATCCACAGAGGGTGAGTCTCTAAATGCGAACATTTGTGAATTGTAATTTATCATTGCTTCAAACTGACTGAGAGAAACAGCTGGGCTTACAGCGGGCTAGAAGGGAGCTGAAAATGTTACTGTGACCATGCAGTGGGGTTGGGTCTTTCGAATGTAGCAAGGAGATCAACATTAATGCAATGTTATTACCTTAAATACAGCTGTTTCAAAAGGTATACGTAAATTTTATTAACAATTTTCAGGAATTTCTAACTCCATTTAAAAAAAGGTGCTTCCAAATAAGTTCTCTGTATCATACCTTTAATAAATTATTTAATACCTTGTATTATTACTAGACACTGTTTTGACTTGTTATTGTAGATTAGTGGTAGTAAAACTGTTAATTTTTTTTGTGTTACTGAACTTCAGGTTGTAAGCAGAAAAAACTAACACAGAGCTCAGACACTTGTGTAGTTCTTCTATATTTCCTATTTCTTTTTCCTAGTGTTTCTGATTAAATGCTACTGCTCCCAGGTGTCTGTAAACATATTAAAATATTAAGATTATTACTGTAAAACCCTTTCCTGCTCCCCATTTTCATGAAATGAAACCACAAATCGGAACTATGCAGACCCAAACTAGGGACACAAATCAAGAGGGGAAACAGCAACTGAGGCAGTCTGTGAGTGTCACAAGATGTGGATTTGCATCTGAAAGGTTTCCAATCCCCCTTTACAAAGTAAAAGCCAAAGATACAGCTTATGGGAACCTAATTCTTTTTAAATTTAAAAATCAAGGATCTGAACATTCAAGCATAAAACCTCACAAACTCAAACACATTTGTGCCGATCCCCGCATCAAAGGAAACCTTTACAGAGCACTACAGCTGTGCCAGCCGAGATTTTGCAGGTTTTCCATCCAGCACTGCCTGTACTGCAGCCGAGGGGCCCCAGGAACCGAATCAGGCACCCCCAACCCGCGAAGGGTGAGGGGGATCCGAGGCGGCGGGGCGCGGCTGCACCGAGAGAGTCCCGCGCTGCAGGCAGAGCAGCCCCGGAGCTGACCCAGACGGGAGCGCGCTCAGACCGCACATCCCCCGGGGACTGCACATCCGCTGGGGACCGAACATCCTCCAGGACCACACATCCCTCGGGGACCGCACATCCCCAGGGACACCACACATCCCCCGGGGACCGCACATCCGCTGGGGACCGAACATCCTCCGGGACCACACATCCCTCGGGGACCGCACATCCCCAGGGACACCACACATCCCCCGGGGACCGCACATCC
>VXBT01001131.1:420411-450073 GCA_013400235.1 Oriolus oriolus | reverse complement strand
CCGGGACCGCACATCCTCCGGGACCGCACATCCTCCGGGACCGCACATCCTCCGGGACCACCCCACCCGGCCCCGCACGCTGCCCTGGCACGGGCAGAGGAGCTGCATCAGTGAAGTGAAGGCTGCAAGGCCACGGCGATTTCCACAGGATGCAAAGTGAAGGGAAATCCCAGCAGCCTGCACCAGTCTGTGAGCAGGAGTGAGAGCAATCCCTTCACCACGCACCTGAACAGGTCTCCGAACTTGCTTCTCAGGTGGCTGCAGGACACGTACAGGTCATAGAGGTAAGCTAAAATGCACCGTTCTGGAGAGGAACACTCAGAGGGATTCACAACGTGCTTCACCACCCCACACAACCTGCAAACAAAACCATCCTGAGTTTGTTGCAACGCACCTGAGAGACGTGTCCCATACTGTCATGGATCATACAAACCCCTCCGTCAGCTGGGGAACGTGACAGACCCTCACAAGGCTGACAGGCCTCCTGCGACACTGGGTGTCACCTGTGGCAGAGGCCCTCAGGGAGCCCAGGGCAGAGCGGTGCCAGGGGCGGGAAACCAAGATGCACAACCCCTCCTCGGCCAAGGCTACAAAGGGTGGGGGTCCCACCAGCCCCGGCAGTGGGGCACAGGCTGGGGAGGGGAATCACCCTTCCCTCTCCCCTCAGCCCACCTACAGCCCCCCACGAGCACTGCGACACCTGCTCCCACTGCCTGAACCTAAGTGCTTTTTGTGCTTAAGGGAGGCCAAAACACTCTTTGGAAAGGTGCAGGCGCCACCAACCCTTCGAAGACTTGCGCGGTCTGCTCGGAGCTGAGGATGAGGCAGGCGTGGTACTGCCGCAGCACAGCCACGATGCAGACATACAGCCCCGTCGTGTAGCTCCCAGCCAGGCTGGACAACTTGAGCAGCAGCTCGGCCTCCACCTCGCTCAGCTCGCTCAGCAGCTGAGAATACACACACAAACAACAAACTGAAAGCAATGCCCAAGTTAGGCTCCTGAAACAGGAGCAAAAAAAAAAAAATTACATTAAGGATAAGCTGTGTGGTGAACAAAAATGCAATTCACTATTCACTAGAGAACAAGGAGAAGAGGGAGCAAAATAAATGGTTAAAGTAAAAAAAACATCCCTCAGAACTACTCCTCAGAAATCCACAGTATTTCAGGCAATCAGATGTGTTACTGAGTGATTTGATGGTTCGGTCTAAAACAGCAAAGCCCATCCTAAAGCCCTTTGCATTAAAATAATCCAGAATTTTATTAATCTTGGAAGATTTAAAAATAAAATGCATGTATTGATTCTCCACAACTATCACAGCACAAGAGAATGGGGAAGTGACCAGCATTCTGTTTCAGAGGACAGGAAACTGAAACAGATACCAGCACATGGCATCAAATCTGGGGAATCTGCAGTCCAGATCTTGGGGTTTTTCTGGTTTCATAGAAAATGTACTGCAGCTTTGTCCTGACATAACTCCCCAGAACGAACTCTGCTCACCTGTATTGCAAAGTCTATAAGTCCACTGATGTTCAGTGCTGGCTCCATGAGATCAAAGATGAGCTGGATGTGGTGAGCCAAGGGCAGGTGGTATGATGTTCCTGAGGCAAAGCTAGTGATCTGCTCAAGGACGTTGCTGGAGATCTGGGAAAAGGAACGTCAAAAGTCAGATGCGACTGAGGGCTCCTCAGGCACAGCAGCACTCTGAAGGTCACCATTTGCCACAGTACCTGAGATGTCACCTGGTGCTGATCGAAATAGGACAGCTGCTGCAGTTTTGTGAACACGGTCTCCAGGGTCGGAAATGCCTCTGGTTTGGTCTTCCTGGCCTTCTGTCCCTCATCCTCAACTGAACAGATATAAAAGGTTATCTCAGTAGTTTTATATTTAATGGAGCCCTAGCAGGTTTCCATTGTTAGTGATTTAAAAGACAATAAAAATCTTAGTAAGTTTTGCTCATGACTACACAAACCCTACTTGCCCCAGTTTTCCATCCTAACTGGGACAGACACACCAGAGCAGGGAACACTGTCACAGCTACGGCGAGGTTATCCCAGTGCGAAGAGGCGACACCCCAGAAAAGCTGCAAGCAGTCACTCAGTGCTGCCAGGAGGGTAAGGGACGTGGCTCGCTCACACTCCAGGCTCTAGCCCAACACAAGTGCTTGCAGCCAGTCGCTACAATGGAACACTGCGGGTTCTGGTGGCGGCTGCCGGTCGTCCCGAGGCACTGTGGGGCAGGGCAGCAGCCCCTGCCCGTGCTGCAGGGCTCTGCTCAGCCCCTCTCCCAGTGACTGCCAAGCACAGGAAAACCAAATTATGGGACAGACAACGCGCTGAGCACCTCACAGCTCCTGTGAGCTCCGCCACCTGCGACCCAACAGCAGCGTTAGAGCATTTACCACCCATTTCTGTAGTGCTCTTCTTGTTCAGGATTTTGAGGATGTCTCTGGTAATCTTCTTCAGCTGATGCCTTGCTTCCTCGTGCTCCTTACCCACACCATAAAGGAGAATCACGCGCTGGTTGCACTCATGCCTTGAGGATTCATCCTGAAAAGAGCAGATACAGGTGAAGTCTCTTTGCCTGTCCCTGTCATCACCTGCGGAAACCTGAGCAGCCCGGACTGCAGGAAACAACCGACTCCGACACAAAAGCATCTCCCGTGGCTGTCACCAGGGAGGAAACAGTGCCAAAGGGAATCACTGAAGAGTGAGGTAAACACACAGAAGGGAAAATGCAATCTGCTATTATGAACTGCGGGTGTATCTACAAGGACAGAGTCAGAGGATGGAAACGGATGCCCCTCCAAACTGTCCCCTGGATCAATGTTCTGCAGCAGATCCCAGTAAATCTCTATTTCAGTAAATAGAAGACAGATGTTTAGAAACTGTGTGACATTTACTACATACAAATCCATTGGAAAAAAAGATGCAGCCCAACTCCTAAAGTTCTGTGTTGCACATCCCAAAGAAACTGAAATATGTGTAGCTCATTTCATTGTAACTGTTTATATTTAGTCTTTCAGTTAAATGTATATACCATACAATGTTGACTACTGCACATAGCTTAAAAACTTGAAGCACTGCTCTACAAAGTCACATAAGGTAGAAATATTTCCTTCAGTAATAACCTGCTCCAAAGTAACCAATCACTTCTTCTTTCAAGTGCTTTAAACGTTTTAAGAAACAAGGCTGTGTACAGGAATAACACTAAGGAATCACAAGGCCAAAGGGGCAGACAGGAACGCAGCTCTGTGCATGGAAAAGTTGCACAATCTGACAAATCCCTGCTCCCTTTACAAACAGAGCCTCTGGGAGTCAGTCAAAGGCAGGAAGTAAACCACTAATTATTTCTTAAAATTTGATTTCTCTCTCCTTTCTGCAGAAAACAGAAGAAGAAGCTCATAGTGCATCACGTGGAATCTGCAGCTGTCACTGGCTAAGAAACCAGCTCACAACCAGAGGAAGGTCTCAGCCTCAGGGCTGGGATGCTCAGCTGCTCCTCCCGCCTCTCCGTGCTCCGAGGGATTCCACAGGAACACTCCTGCCCACTCCCATGGTGAAGAGCTGGAGGGGCTGCCAAGGACCCCCCTCACTGACACCAGCTTCCGCCGCAGGCAACACCCGCGTTCCTCCGCTTGTCCCGGTACCCTTCCCTCGGCTTCTGAGAGCCTGTCTGCGCTCAGGGAGGGCTTGTTCCGATAGGATTGGACTTGCCAGATGAACCTGTTTCACTCTTCAAAGCAAAAGCCAATTTTTTCTACCTTACAGGAAGAAATAAAGCTTTGTCAGGGATTTCTTCATCAGGCAGCTGAGAGCACATCAACTCCCCCGAGTGCCTGATTTACACAGGCAGAGCCCAGACAGAGACACAGCCACATAAACAACTGCAACACTACACACCTGAGAGCTGCCCTGGCCCTGCTGGGGCACCACCAGCTGAGTGCATTTGTCCCCAGCACAACAATTCAAAGCTGACTGAAAAGGCTGAAGCCTCATAAAAGATAAAACTCACAATTTCTTCTTTTCTTCTGTTTGTTTCTCCAGGGAGAGGGAATACCACAGTGCAGATGAAAGCCACAACCCAATTCAGCTCCTCCAGGAATGACAGCAACTGCACCAGCGACAGCAGGATCAGCCAAGTCATCTTCCCTTTACTCTACACGTTTCTGTTCCTGGTGGGGATCACCATGAATGGCCTGGCAATGTGGGTCTTCTTTAAAATATCCAGTAAATCCAATTTCATCATCTTCCTCAAGAACACTGTAATTTCTGACTTCCTCATGATCTTGACTTTTCCATTTAAAATCCTCAGTGATGCAAAGCTGGTATCCTGGGTCCTGCGAGGGTTTGTGTGCCAGGTCACCCAGGTTGTGTTTTACTTCACCATGTACATCAGCATCTTGTTTCTTGGTCTGATAACTATCGATCGCTACCAGAAAGCCACTTCACCATTCAGAACATCCACTCCACGGAGTCTTTTGGCTGCCAAGATCCTGTCCACAGCAATCTGGGTAACAATGTTTGCTCTCTCGCTACCCAACATGATTTTAACTAATAAGAAGAAAACACCCAAGAACGTAAGGAAGTGTGCTCTCCTGAAATCAGAGTTTGGCTTAGTCTGGCACGAAATTGTAAACTACATTTGCCAGCTCATCTTCTGGGTTAACTTAGCAGTCATAGTGGTATGTTACATCCTCATCAGCAAGGAACTGTACAAATCCTATAAAAGGACACGATGCACAGGAAAGGCATCCAAGAAGACTGTCAATCTCAAGGTTTTCATAATCATTGCTGTGTTCTTTATTTGTTTTGTGCCGTTCCACTTTACCAGAATCCCCTACACCCTGAGCCAAACGAGAGATGTGTTTGACTGCTCTGCTCGGAACACCCTGTTCTACCTGAAGGAGACCACGCTGTGGCTGACGTCCCTCAATGCCTGCCTGGACCCATTCATATACTTCTTCCTTTGCAAATCCTTTAGGAAATCCTTGCTAGACATGCTGTGCAAGCACATGGCAGGGCTCGGGGCACAGACCAAGGAGCAGAACGAGGGGGACGACACAGACGAGACGCCGCTCTAGAACTCAGGACGCCACATGCCCCTTCCTGGCCACACACGTTTACTGAGAGTGGAAGGAGCAAAAATCCATGAAGCAGATCTAGAACTTCACCGATTTCTTTAGAAACAGCCCTGCAGATGAAGCGTGAGCATCCTGGAACCACCACCACTGGCTGCAAAACTAGAAAGCTTGAATACCAGAGGAGTCCCCCCGCCCCCATCCTCCACCCCTGCCAAAACAGGAGCTCCCCTGACCCCAGCCACGCCTGTCAGAACTGCTGGGAAGAGGTCTGAACTTAAAGGTGGAACTGTAAGCAAAACTTAAAACAGAATCATGTAATGCTAAAGATGATATCATGAACTGTAAAGATTTTGCAGAAATAGCTAAACTTGGGGAGAGTAAAGTCCATGACAATGCAAGATCTGAGAAATGCAGATAAAATCCACAGTAGATGTTTTTCAGTACAGGGAGTTGTCACCTTGTATGCGACTGGCAGACAAACAGAAACCTAGGCCAGGTGTAGAGGAGCCATTTGTGCAAATTTTTGGTAACAGAATAACACTTTGCTAATCTCGTTCTATGCTTGCAGTTCCTAATCCATTGACCAATAATTAATAGTTGTATGTCAAAGGAAATTACTTCATAATCAGGCTTTTATCTTGATATGAATTAAATCCCTAAATCCTTCTCCTTACTACAAAAATAAACAAAAGTGTATGCTTTCACAGAGAACAATATATTATATTACAAAACATACAAAGACTCAATTTACATCACACTGAGATCTTGGGGAAAGATAGGCTTGTGGTAACTTCTTTACTGATGATTAAGGACAGCTTTTTGCACTATACAAAATACTCAACCACTTCCCTTTTTGCATTTGGAAAACTTCAAAAAAAGTCAGGGAAGTATTTTCAAGTAAGTGACATTTTGAGGTATCACAACACTTGCACATGAAATAGATTGTGGGCTACTGTAATAAACTGTGGTTCATTTATCAGCACTGCAAACAGCTCCAGTTGAGCAGTGTGTGTCACTGTCATACAAGAGCTCATCCTGCCAAAGCCATCGCCTGTCCACCCGTCCTGGTTTGTGTCCCTGCCTGCCAGAGCACTTCTACAACTGAAACCCAATTTCCAAAGAAGTTAAAAGGCAGCTCACTTGTTGCTCACTTACTGCCACACTCAGCCTTGGGGTTTGTGCATCTCTGATAACCCGCTGGGATGAATTAACCCTTCCACAAACTGTTCCGTGCCCTGCTCGTGCTGGTCCCTGCTCCAGCTGGTACAATCAGTAACTGGGTTCCACCACAGAGCTCAGGGCACCAGGATTTCCCTGGAAATAGTCCCCAGCCACTCCAGAGCATGCTCTGCCCCCAGCCCACAGGCCCCAGGCCAGATCAGCTCCCAGTAATGCCCAGGGAGGGAAGTGCCAGATGCCCCACTCCCACCCAGTACTCGTTCCACACGTTTTGCACCTACACATGGAGAGAGAGTGGCATTTACCTGGGAGCTGCTTTCCCTGACCAGGTGAGCTGTCCAGACAACAGACACCACAGACATGCCTGTCCCCCAGAGCCACCACTGATGGGGTATGCAGAGGTACCTGGCACCTGCTGCCTCTGACAGCTGGAACAGCATCAAGAGCTCAGCTTGGAAGAAAACGTGGAAGGCACTGCCTTGGACATCAGTCCTGGGGCATTGCAGTGGACTGTGGCTCCCTTACACAGTCACCAGGGACTGGGCAGAGGGCAGGTCAGGCAGCCAGGGACACATCTGAGGGTGAGCTGAGGGTGAGCTTCATCCCAGCCATCCTCAAGGCTGTTTGCTCTCAACAGGCGTTTAACACTGACACCAGCAGCTACATTAACCAGAACGTCCCAGGTACTGGTGCACAAACTACCTGCCACAGCTGCAGCCCCAGCACCTCACGAAGCAATCCAGAACGGCTTGAACACGAGCCACTTCCCACACGGCAGCGAGCCCTGAGCCAGAGCTGCCACAGCAGCAGGCAGGAATAAACTTACACAATCAGCTCTGTTCACAGAGAAATGCACCGAGTTCCAGCACTGTACCCAACAAACACATCATCAATCCACGCAGCAGCAGCTCCTGCCAGGACCAGAAAGTGGCTGTAGGCGGCACAGTGCACCCCTTGGCTACAGGGAACAAAATAAACCAGGAATCCAGTCTGGAGAGCCAAAGTCAAGCTCAGGTCCATGTGTCAGCAACACCAGGCTGCAGGGAGAGGGGGCAGTCCCTGAGCACATCGGTGCACAGTTTTGGAGCTGAGCACCCGCTGTAAGGTGGCTCTGAGCAGACTCCTGTCACACACTGGCAATGACTAGTGCCATCCAGAACATGGAATTCACACACAAACAACAACTAAGAGCTACATTTGAGGATTATCCTGTCAGGAAACATTCTGTGTTTGTTCATCCTACCAGTGCAGGTGTAGCAGGTCTGTCCCACGCACACACAAACCCAGAAATGGGTCTGTCTTGAGGGACAGGGTCAGGTTTCCTTTTCTCGTTTAGGAGAAGACAGTGTGCTTTCTCATGCAGAGCAAAGGGAAGAGACAAAAGCAATTGCAAATATAACTAACTCAGGCGACACATGAAAATGGGGAAGGAAACCACACACCACACCAACAGAAAAAGGTCTCATCTTTCTACGCATTTCCTTACTCTTAATACTTCGCTCGAGGCTTCTGCTGGCCGAGGAACAGCGGATGAGATGGGGACAGCCACAGAGGCCTCTGCAACAGCTGCTGCAGGTTTCTCCAGGTACTGGCACGGTCGGAGCATTCGGGGGTGTGACGGGGCGCTCGGGCAGCTGGTGCTCAGGGCTGAGAGCCACCTGTGTGCATCTGCCCTTGGAGATGCTATCTAAAGCTGTGCTGAGAAAGGAAAGCAGCGGGTGCTTGGAAAGAGTTACCAGAAGTCACTCACCCAGAAATGGCTGGCTTTTGGGCCATGGCTCTGACATTTCTATTCCTTGCTAAAATACATTTCCATGGAAAGACCAAGGGTGCTCCAGGCAATCTACTCTTATACCCTGCTATGACATTACCCTAGGCCTCCAGAATAAGTATGAACCTTTTCAACTTTTCAGTGGATGTTAGCTTATAAACAATTTAAATTTCTGCAAAGATTTAGATTTTCCATGAATCAGAAGAGAAATTGGTTGGTCTGTTTAACACACGCTCAGGTTTGTGTTTATTCATGCAACCCTGCTGTCACTGTAAGGAACATGTAATGCTGCACGCAGAAGGTTATCTTTTGTGTTCTCTCCCTCCTTTCCACCCAAGTCTGTTTCAAATGATGGGAGACTCTGCAAACACGAGCACTGCTGGCAACACCAGCGGAGCACCCTCCTCTGCACAGTGCCCTCGCGACACCACCGTCACCCACCTGCTCTTCCCAGCGCTGTACGCGCTCGTCTTCCTCCTGGGACTCGGACTGAGCAGCCTGGCTTGCTGGGCTTTCTTCCACATTCCAAGCACATCAACTTTCATTGTCTACTTGAAAAATACCTTAGTTTCTGATTTTATAATGACCCTGATGCTTCCTCTGAAGATCCTGACAGACTCTGGCCTGGGACCGTGGCAGCTCAAAGCCTTTGTCTGTCGCTTCTCAGCCGTAATATTCTATGACACCATGTACATCAGCATAGTGCTACTTGGGCTCATTGCTTTCGACAGATTTCTCAAGATTGTGAGACCTTTTGGGAAGTTCTGGGTGCAAAATCTGACCTCAGCAAAGATCCTCGCAAGTCTGGTTTGGCTCTTCTTCCTTGTTCTCTCTCTTCCCAACATGATCTTGTCCAACAAGACAGCGACGCCGCAGTCCGTGAGGAAGTGTGCCTCCTTGAAGAGTTACCTCGGACTCAAATGGCACGAAGCCGTCAACTACATCTGTCAGTTCATCTTCTGGACTGTCCTCATCCTCATGTTGCTGTTTTATACAATTATTGCCAAAAAGGTATATGAGTCTTACATAAAAACACAGAAGAAAGGCAACAAAAGCAAAAAACGGATCAAGGGGAAAGTATTCATCATTTTTACTGTGTTCTTCTTATGCTTTGCCCCCTACCACTTCAGCAGGGTCCCCTACACCCTGAGCCAAACCAGTGCCCACATGGACTGCCGCCTGCAGAACCAGCTGTTCGTGGCCAAAGAGAGCACGCTGTGGCTGGCGGCCACCAACGTCTGCATGGACCCCCTGATCTACCTGTTCCTGTGCAGGCCCTTTGTGGAGAAGGTGTTGTACAGGAGGGTAAAGACTCTTCAGAGAACAGCCCAGACAAACCCAAAAACCGAACTGGACACACAAGTGTCTCCTACTGAGTCTTGATTCTGCAGCTGCATGCTCTGCTCTGCATGCTCATAGAGAACTCGAAAAATAGTTCGGTTTATTTCTGCTGAAGAACACAAATGGGTGTTTGCCAAGTAATATTAATACTCAATAAATGCAGCAAAATGGATTTTCTGTGTATACTCACTGCACAGCCTTAATGGGCAAAAGGCTCTCGCTCAAACTGCCTAAGACAATCCACAGGTTAATTCTATCTGCTTTAAACTACAACAACTCACTTGCTAACACCTGAGCAGCTCACTGACTCTGGCTGCTTTGAAGGGCATCTCAGCTTTATTTGGGATTAAACCCCAGACATACTGTGTATGTCAGTAACTCCCACCCTGAGTGTCAGCTTGGCTGCACACCAAGAGTAGGGAAGAGGAGGAACAGAGGGAAGGACACGGTCCCTTCCCATCCTCCTTGCCTCTCTCACACATGTGATTACTTTCCTACCACCCACAGTTTCACCCTCCTTGCTCTCTGCTCCCAGCAGGACTTTGGAGGAGGACAGTGTTGGCAATGCCCCAGCTTCCCCCAGGACACGCTCCTCGCCCCGGCGAGCAGAGCACCCAGGACTGCGTCCCCCACAAAGGGGGCTCCAGAGCCACGTGGGGCTCAGCCCCACCCCACCACTCACCAGAGAGGAACACCCAGGGACGTCCCCCCTGATGGCACATCCACCCTTCCCAGTCCCAACAGCAGCCAAAGAGAAGGGAGCAAGCAACACTGCCTGAGCCTCCCCATCCAGAGAATCCCTCTCCACCCAGCTCAGCAGAGCCCTCACACAGCTCTCCCTTGGCTATCCCACAGGGACTGTGCCTGGAGAGAAACTGCTTTCTAATCCAAAATTCTGGTATTTATGCGACTATTTCAAGGCAGCAGTGTCCCCTATCCCAGCTATGCCTTCTCCTCCAGCTCTGCTGCCAGCTTTATGCTCTCTCACACGTGCCAGACACTTTGATCACCACTTGACTGCTATTTTTAGAAATTCATTGTTTACAGCAGCCTAATCCAATCCAGCAGGTTGCTCCATACAGCTTGACTTTTCCAAAGCTGTTTTAGATTGCTGTGCATGATTTACATCTGCCTCTGGGGTTCCCCAGCCCCTGCCACACAGGGGGATGTATGTCTTATTCAGCAACTTCTACCCACTCCATCTTCTTCACCAGGCATGTTACATACCTTCCACAGCTGTAACACCCTTCCTAACTGGAAACTGAACTAATCCCCAACCAGCTTTCAATTGGTTCTGAATTTCCCTGTAAACCAGTGTTATCTCAGCCATTGTCTACCTCTGAGATTAAATGCTGTTGCATTAAAGGCTCTCCCCACACACACACACACACTGTTAACAGGATTAACTTTGCTGCTTTAGGAAAAGTAAATATAATAAATTCTTAGCTGCTGAAATAGTCACCACCTTAGTAACTGCTTAGAGGAACATACAGGAGGCTGGAAATGCTCCTCTCAACCTGCTGACACAGCGTAACAATTAACAGAGGGCCCTGAGCTAAACACTGCGAGAAGCGGGTCTGTAAACCAGCTGTGACCTTCCTCCAGGCAGGTGCCCACTGAAATCTGTGCTCCCAACCCTCGAATGTGTCAGGGAGGAATTCAGGAGAAAACTCTCCATCTCAGTCCTCCCTCTTCCTTCTGAATCACGCCAGCACAGCTAACACAGCGGTCCCAGGACTCCCCGCACTGACTGCATCCAGCTCTGGATTTACAGAGCAGTGTGGCAGTGAGAAACTAAGAAAATGCTGAAGAACAGAAATTTCTTATATTTTCTGATTTCTGCTTGTGATCAAGGCTCATCCAACGCTGTGCACACACACTGGCAGCTCACACAGCTCAGTGCTGAGCACCTGTGTGTCAGGGTGGGTGTAACCACAAAATGGGATGAGTTGGTCCTTAAATAAAGGGTGTGCCAAAGGTTTCTGAGGAGTCTTAATCATCTGTTTTTCAGCTGCTGCTTCTTAGGTAAGTAAAAGGGAGCCAAAGCTACCAAACTCTGTAGCAAAGAAGTGAAGGTGACTGCAAGGACAAAACACCTGCTTGATCCACTTAAGGAAAAAAAGTCCCTGAATCCTAAGGCTTGGGATTTTGCACATTTTTCTACAAAGTTTTACATCACTTCCTCCAGATGGAGTAAAAATCAAAACAGTTAAAATGCCTCAAAGTTTAGGTCTCTGCTTTTTAAGGCTCAAAGAAATACCCAAAGCAGTATTTTGTTCTGCACGTGACCAAACAGAGCCGTGTTTGGAGAGCAGGTCTCCCCTGGCAGGAAGCCCAGAGCACAGGGAGGGACCACAGCAGCATGCCATGGAGCTCCTTCGCTGGGCTCCCCCGATTCCTCTAGAGCAGCCAGGGATTTATGGAATTCAGCAACGTTTACCAGCATATTCAGTACAGCAGTCACCATTTTTCCAAACCTGATTTTTTTCCCAGCCCACCTAGAATGTGCTGGTACTGCCCTGAGCAAACCCCTTGCAGTTACCCGACGGAGCAGCTGTACAGGACAGCGAACACGTGCACCATTCCCACCTCACCTGCGCTCACTGCAGCCCATCACACCACGAGGGAGCAGCAGGGCTCTCCCTTCCCACAGACCAGTGTTCCCTTGCATGGCTAGTCCTCACTCCAGACAGCCTAGAAACAGAAAACTGGCACGAGGCCCGGAGCCCGTTTACAGAAATGACCCTGGTTCCGGGCTCCCATGGGCCAGCTCCACACAGAAAGTACTGACACTTGTCCTGAACATCTCTGCAGGTCCTTGGGTTCCTGAAAATGGAACTACAGGACACTCAGCAGTTGAGTTTAATAGGAAATCACTTATTTGGGTACATAAAGGCTTACATAAATTTTTTATTTTACTTGTGTTTCAGAGAAAGGAAGTATTTTATACCCTCACCTAACATGCACCCTCCAGTCTTTGGACTGCCTCTCCTCAGAAGGACAGCATAACTCCTTAGTGCCCAGAGACAAACTGCTCTCCACAGACATCCTGACCCTTGGCACAGCTATACACATCCCCTCATCCAGGCTCCCACAGTTCTGAGCACTGAGAAAACTCTCATAACACATAGCAGCGCTTCAATTAATTAGAAATGCAAACCAACCATTTGCATCCTGAACGAGAGCTGGGCAGACGAGTCAAGCAGCCCAGGTACGACCCACACGATGGCACACATACAGAGCCAGCAGGGCACAGGGCAGCACTGAAGGCACCAGGACAGACCTGAGCCTATGGACAGGATCAGCCAGCCAAGGCCTGGAACTACAGGTTCCCCATCAGCACACTGTGAGCAACTTGGGGATACAGGGAAAAAGAACTGGGCTTTTAAAGTCAGTTCCTAATTAGATACTTTCTTCCTTCCTTTCCTGCTAGTGATGGACATCACACAGTGAGTGGAGTAACTCACATCAGGAAAGGGGAAATGTCAGCTCTTCCAAGACTCTTCTCCTGACAAAAGCACCTCCACCTTCACATCTGCAGCTGAAATGCTAGAGAATCCTCCCCTTGTTGCAAGCTCTGATCTTGCTGACGCTTTTCTGCTTAAAAAACAGAAACAGCCAGTCCTGTGCATTACCCAGGTGATGAATCTGCTTTAACACAACCTTGCAGTTCACATTGCTAAATATGGCAGTGAAGACGTTTTAGAATGAAGCAACGCAGTAATTGCTGTAATAACGTTGTTCAGGCTCTTATGAAATCGGAGAGTTGCTCTCTAATCATCAAAACACAAAAAGGGACATCCAGCCTTTAAATAAGGTGAACAATAATGAAGTTACAGGTTACCTTCAGCTTTACTTTACATCAGACCTTCACATTTCTTCCGTGCTGTTTTTACGACAAGCTCCCCACGTTTCAGTGTTTCATGTGTCAGCTCGTCCTGACCTGCTCCAGCCTGGGAGCAGCCAACAACACGTCTGTGTTGGAGCCTGCTTGGGGCTGCCAGGGCATTGGGTCTAACCCATCATGTTTTACTAGTACATCAAAATACAGAGATTTTTAAAAGAAGTTAACATGCCTTTGCACCATATTCAAAAACTAAGCAAACTAAAACCCCATTCTGGTGCAGATTTTATTTATTATTTGACCATTACTGACACACCAGTTTTGGTGTGTGCACTCTACTTCCAGAGTGCCAACTCCTAAACACTTGTGTCTCTGTAAGCAATTAAATTACATTTTTCAAACATTTCAGTTTTCACTTTCCATTTCCTCTCCCTTTCCCCGCAGCACATCCTGCTGCCCTGGTTCTTAGGCCCCAGCCCAAGAGGCCACCAGCGCTGGCAGTGCTGAAGGACGGCAGCACAAATGCAGGCCTCCCGTGCTGCCGCGCCGCGTCCGGGCACCACAGGAGCGGCCCCAGCCCCCGGAGCCCAGCTGTGCCCCGGACAGGGACGTGGCAGGAGCTGTGCTCCGCAGCCAGGGCACGGCACAGCACCCGGCTCCGGAGCACGCACCTCGCGCAGGGCAAGGTCGAGCGCGGAGGGGAGCGCTCCGGGAGGGTACCAACCCCCTGCACACCCTCTGACTGCTGCTCCCCTGTCCCCAACAGGCGGCTGCCAAACCCTGGAGCACGAGGGACAGCGGAGAGAAGGCGAAATGGAGGCTGGCACACACCGTCCTGCACAGTCACGGGCAAGGTCTGAGCAAGGCAAAGGCTTCGTCAAGTCTCCTCTCCCTACCTGCAGGGAAAGCCTTCTGCATCCTCAGGGGGTGCCATGTGCCTGCAGCAGGGACCATCCCCTACCGCCAGGATATCCAGCTCCGGGGATGAGTTTGGCAGCCTGTGACAATAAAGCTGAAGACACAACAGAGTGAAGCCGTGTTCCTACAGCTTCATCTGCATGGGTTTGCTTTGCCTTGCAAAAGCTGCTCTTCAAAGGCGAGCTGTGCCAGCAGTCTCCTGTGATCAGGGACTGCACCTGATTCAAGGGAGAAGTCCTGAGGCAAGAGGAAATTTCACAGTCTGCCCACAAGCAGAAATGTGGGATTTAGCACAGGGTTCCCTGGACAGAGGCCAGAGGAAGCTGCTCAGCACTGCGGGGGCAGCAGGTGGGTCCTGCTCTGGCTTGGCCCCTCGCAGGCTCCGTGCAGCTGACAGGGCTCCAGTGCAGAGGGGTGTCCAGTCTCAGCAGAGCAGCACTAGGGGCTCAGTCCCTCAGATATTTGAGGAAAAAAAAAAACGTGTACAGAGCAGTCCAA
This sequence comes from Oriolus oriolus, assembly GCA_013400235.1. Lineage (NCBI taxonomy): Eukaryota > Metazoa > Chordata > Aves > Passeriformes > Corvidae > Oriolus > Oriolus oriolus. The sequence goes on along the minus strand of VXBT01001131.1, from coordinate 435,440 downwards.
GCAGAACAGACAGAAAAAGGCCTTGGAAGCCACTGCTCTCAGACCACTGAGATTATTTTTAATTTTCCCCTGAATTTTTAATGAGGGAGATGGGAATTTCCTTTTTTTAAAGAAGGCAGCAGAAATGGGAAATTACTCACTTCATCCTCCACTGACACAAAGCAGAACTCTGTCCCGGTACAACAGTCCCAATATAATATGTCCCAATTTTGTTCCATTATTATTTCAGTGCTCTGAAGGCACTAAATAGTCCGACTGTAAACGTATGTACAGCCAGGACCACTGAGGGCAGGGCTGTGAGAGGCAGTGGGCCCAGTCAGTCCTAAGGAGCACCATGGCAGGAGACAGACTCTTGGGTCATTTTAGCTGCAACACTGAGAGACAGACTTAGCGTTCTACTTTCGTCCTGCTCAGTATTTAGAAGGGAGGATCTGTTCAAAGCACAACACTAAAGATAATCTAAATATAATCAAATTAATAATTGGCAAGACAATCTTGATTAGCAGATATTTTCATCTATCCAGCACCAGATTCTTCAGGAGCACATTAAACCCACATCCAGCCTGCAGACGCCGTGTGCCCCAGGAGGCAGAGGCAGGGCAGCCCGGGCTGCAGCGCAACAGCCCCGCAGGCTCTCGCAGCGTCTCCCCGCTGAGGCCGCTGCCTTCCCCGCACGAACCCACCTCCCAGGTGAATCACTGTCTGCGTCCTGGGCGCCCCAGCTGCTCCGGAGCCAGGAAGTGAGCGGGAGCGCGCTCACCTACCCTGGCATGTGAGTCATTCCCAGGAATGAGAAAGCCAGTTGCTCCAGTTGCTCCTGGCCAGGGGAATTTTGACTCTGATCAGGTATCACACAAAAAAGCCATCGGAAGCCCAAAAATCTTACTGCCAGACATGGTTTGTTCAGCTACCCTCTCCCAGGAAATACTCTCCTGCCTACCGTAGTTTCAAGACGCGTTTTGGAGGAGTCTGAGGCACTTTCGGGATGCAGCTCCAAGACAAGCGGAAGGCGACGATGGTGACAGGTAAGTGAGCTCCGAACATCGGAAAAGCGTTTGATAAGTTGTTCAGTGAATCTGCTGGCACTTTCTCACTCTTGAGTGAAAAAACAGGAATTAGGATATAGTTGCTGGAAACCAGACTTGGAACCATAAACTAAATGTCGGATCAATTAAAAGCGTGAAAAGTTCTCAAAATAGCATGCCTTTACCAACCTTTTATTCATTCATACACAGTATTCATGGTGGCAAAAAAAAAAAAAAATTGGTTTCTACTAATCTTTCCTTCTAAGATACGACTCAAGGTGCAGGTGGGTCCATTGTTTCAGTAACTCACTTCCTGACAGAGCTAAACTCATATAAAGTAAGATTCAGTAACTACAAGATCTGAATTTGCTTTAAAAGAGTTTTTACTATATTCCCTTTCACCTCTTTCAGTATAGGAAAGCAAACTTGAGCTCTTTTCAGTATATGAACAGAATAAATGTTCTCTTCCTTCGTACTTCGTTCAAGTCATGTTAAAACTTGTCAGGTTCACTGGAAAAACCACATAGCTCTGAATGAGCAGACTAGATCTGATGAGTCTTGCAGCTTGGGAAACATCTGAGGTGCTTGCAAAAGCCTCTGTCTTTTAAGGAGATTTTGCACTGAAAAAGTTGTTCTTGGTTACGGAGCACTGGGAGCAGCAGCACAATCTAAGGGTTTGTTAAAAGACAAATATACTTGTTTGTACACTATAGGGCCTGCAGCCACTTTCCTTCTGTGTGCTCCGTCTGGAAACTGGGAGTATTTCACACTTCCTTCCATCTTTTTAAAGAATTCTGCAACCCTCTTTAGAAAGGGAAACCAGGAAACTCAGGCAGCCTTTGGCTGATGTCGCTGATTCACTCCCAGGCAGCGGCGCTGAGCACGGGAGCCGCCGGTACCTCTCAGCTTAGGAGCAGCTTGCCCTGCTCTCGTCCTGCGGGCGGGCCGCGGGCACCGACAGAGCCTCTCCCGCCGCCCCACTCCGTGGCGAGGGGCACGGCAGCACCGGGGACAACCCCCTCACAGCGGAACTGCAGCAGGGGGCACAGGGCAGAGAGGCTGAAGGCTGTGTGGGGCCCTCACACACAGAAACCATGTGCTTGCATTAGGGGGTGGGAGAGAAAACCAGCGCATTTTCGGCAGCATCAGCCGTGAGCCCTCCTCCCTCCCCACCCGCAGAGGGCTGCCTGTCCCGGCTCAGCCCCGTGTGTCACCCTCGGCTCCCTGCCAGGCTGACGGAGCCCCTGCGGGGCAGGGAGGGAGCGGGGAGCCCAGCTGGCCCAGCACGGCACCCCGCAGCCCGGCCCCAAGGACCCCGGGAGTGCCGCGGAGCTCTTTGATCGAGTGAGCGCCAGGAGCAGCCAGGCAAAGCCCCTGTGGTACGACTGTAGCGTTAAACTCGAACTGCGCAGTATCTATAATGGTTTGGAACTGAGTGAAAACGCACCTGACGCACACCGTGAGCGCCAGAGCCGGCTGGGCACTGCACAGCTGCCGGCCCCGCGGGAGCCCAGGCTGCAGCTGACACCGACCCCAGGGATGCCAAGAAAACTCTAGAGGAAGGAGGCAAGATTCATTCCTACGTTTCAGCAGTCTTAACCCTTTCCAACATAAAAAATTACCATAACATCTTAAATAAATCAAAACACTGCACTGTCGATTTTCAGAAGTTGGCTTTCCACATCTGACCAACAATGAACCTCACAAGAGGTACTGCAGCAACCACTGCTTCTGGTTCTTCCTCAAGAAAGTGTCAGTGACATACCAAAGGGACAACTGATGCTGAGCAGCATAAATTGGACTTCTATCAGCTTCTCACTGCAGCAGCAGGCGCTGCCCCTGTAAAAGGAGCCCAGAGCAGCCGGAGCTGGGTGGCAGGAGGAGCAGCAGCTCTCGCAGCTAGCGCCTGACACCCTGCCCAGGGCCAGCAGCCTGTCCATCCCAAGAGGGAGCAGGGAACTCTCCGGGCTGTGCATGAAAAAACGGCGTTGCACCAGGCTGGACTTCTCCCAGTCGCACCCTAAAAATCCCCGTGTCCTTTTCCTTCCTCTTTCAAGCAGTGGCGCTGCTGCAAGTAGCACACAGAGCACTGTCCGGCAGCAGGACGTGCCAGAGCACAGAGAAACCAGCTGACACAGGCACATGAGGATTTCTTGGTGCTTCTGTGATGTGAATTAGGATTGCATCCAAAAAAAGCCAATAGAAATTGCTTCAGCACAAAGAAAAATGCCTGAAAGTTAGACTGGAATTACTGAAGGATTTAAATGGCACTGGCTACACGCACGTACCAATAATTATTTTGATTTCCCAATAAATTTTGTCACAGTGGCCCCAAGGGATGTGATAGAGGCACAACAGACACAGGTCCAACGGAGGAAGGTGCAATGCTGCCAATTACACAGCTGCATTTCTGTGTTTGCGCCCCAGACATCTTGATTCTTTTTAAAGTGTCATTTTGAAATTTTTACTTAATGTTTTTCACTGCACAGTACAAATAACCAAACCTAAAAGCTGATCTTTTCAGTAAAAACCTCCAGCTCAAGCCTGGCCACCCAGCCGTGGCCTTTGCTGGTGGGTGCAGAGCGTGGCAGCCGCGTCACCAGGGACACGGCCCAGGCAGGCGGCACCGCGCTCTGGGCAGCGCCGAGGAGCCGCCTGCCCACCGGCACAGAGCTCTGGGACCCGCCTGCACAGGGCCCCGCTGGGGCTGTGCTCGGGGGCTGCACCTCACGGGTGTACTCTCGGTGGGGGCCCAAGGAAAGCCTCTCGACAGGGCTGCAGCACAGCTGCCACTGCCAGCAGGTTTGTGCAACCACAGCCAGCCAGCAGCAGCATCTTCTAGAAAGAAGCAAAGGAAACATTCCAGAGTTCCTTTCCTCCTTGCTAATTAGAGGGTGCCTTATTGAGAAAACATTCATTATCCCAGCTCTGCCAAGCACTGTGTTGAGCTTTCTTTTTTTTTCTCAAAAAAAGAGCAGCCAGCAATTGCAACCCACCTTGTCCTGCACCGAGAGCAGCTGCTCAGCTGCTGCCCAGCTGATACCAGCTCTGCTGGCAGATCTCTCAACTCCTCATTCAAAAACCACTGCTCCAGGAGCCGTGGAGCTGTACCATGCCACAACACTCCTTCCCCACCACTTCAGAGTGAGGTGCTGGCCCCTCCAAGCCCCTCCTGCACACCACCACAGCCCAGCACACCTGACCAGAGCCACAGTGGCCACTGAAGGTACCTCCTGCCTTCGGGCCACAGACAGTGCATGTGCTGGTCATCAGTGCAGCAGAGAACTGGGAAGCATTCCATCAGCATCACCTGGGAACTACAGTGCCTGTGCAACAGGAAAGGGAATTCATGCAGCTCTAGGTTCTGCAAATAAGCTTAAAAAACAGTCTTAACATAACAATTAACAACAGTTACTAGATATTGCAAACTCTGCATAGAAAATCCAATTCAAAGTAGGTAATACAATCCATGAACTTTTAGCAAGGAACAATTCAAAAGACAGAAAAAAAAAAGAACATGATAGCTCAGGCAACATCTCACGTCAGAGCTGTCTCACACAGGGGACCATTAGGGTTCATAATAATTCACTTGAAATGAGAAAAAAATTAATGGCTACATTTGGACAAAATATTCCAAAAGTGGCTTTGAGAAAGTTAGATTTGTCCAAGCACTTTTACTATTTCTTTTCAAAGTGAGGAAATCACGCTATCCTAAGGGCATATCCCCCAAAATGAGAGTTTTGCATACTAGGTGGTATTATTGAGTGCTTACTCCAGCATTTTGCTACTCCCAGTGCACCTGTACAACAAGTTACAGGGGCAAACAGGCTGTGAGATTTCAGCTGCAGCACGGGCGAAGACTCAGCACATTTAGGTGACGCCAGGTACGCCCAGCCCGGGCACTGGGCTGGCACTTCCCGCTGCCACAGACGCAGGACCGAGGAAGACTGCCTTGAGGTGTCCGTCAGTGCCTGCGTGCGGGGCTCTGCGGGTGCCTTTTCCCTCGGGCAGAGCGAGGCGGGGACACTGGCCCCTGCCAGCAGCGTGTCCCAGCCCAGAGCCGAGGCAGGGCTGCTCCTGGGGGCATCCCGAAGGATGCCAGCTCAGGGCCCGGGCAGGTGCGCGCCCTGACCGCTGCCTTCCCTGTCCCTCCTGAAGACAAACGAACAGGACAGGGCAGGGACGGGACAGGAGCCTGGAGACAGCAGCCGAAGGCAGAGGGAAGCCGGCTGCACCGCAGCTTCCCGGGGCAGGATGCTGTGCTGCTCCGAGACATGTGAGAGGAGAGCAAGGCTGAACATGAGGGGAAGTTCAAGGAGGAACCTGAAATCGCAGAAGGGGGTTTTGTGCAGATGCTGGAGCAGACGAGCAGCTTTCCGAGCAGAGGCAGGTTCCTATTTCTGGCTAGGACTAAGAAGACAGGCACCGTAAGCCACAGCTGGGGACAGTTGTCCCCCAGTCCTTCCTTCCAGCCTCTCTGCAGCGTGCCTGGCTGAGCAGGGCAGCGTTCCTGGCCCAGGGAACCAGCCCATGCTGGCCCCACTCCCAGGACAGCGGGCACAGGGGGCACAGGGCTGCTCTCACCCTCTGCCAGCTGGGGGAAGTGACACCCCCGTGCTCAGCAGCAGCAGGGGGTGCTCGGGGGCTCCAGCACCGCTCAGAGCACAGGGGGACCCCAGGAGCTCCCACCCCACCCCAGGCAGGGCCAGGACCAGGAGGTACTGACTACAAAAACACCAAAACCACTAGTGTGCAAAGCACAAGAGAGCAAGAAGGGCGACTCACTGATGTAGGCAGCAATTCAAACAGGAATTTCGGGTTATTCCACTGTGCATTACCAGCACATTAACATACACCTTCACCAAAAGGGAGAGGGACCATTTTTGACAGAGGCCTCCAAGGAAGGGAAAGGTGGCAGTGCCCTAGCTACTGTGACTGGGCTTGTGGTGAAAAAGAGAAAGCACTAAGGAGGATAAAGAGATGCAGGCAGGGAAAACCAGAGCATCGAGGCTTGCTCAGGGGGAATAGGCCAGGAGCAGGCTGAGGGGACATGGGACAGGCGTGGGGCTGACACAGAGCAGCAACACAGGCTCCCTGTCTGCCCGCAGCAGCTGCGTGCACACCTGCTCTTACCCTGCACCAATGTTTTGTCCCCTAAATCTTTACAAACATCTCCGTGATTTGGTTCTGATGGGCAGCAGAAAAGAACAGCATTGCAGCCAGCCAACAGCAGGTTTAATATCTGCCTCACATGTCTGTTGCTGCATTAACCCTGTCATTTACCCAACCTTATGGTGATGAATGCAGAGGGACTGGCGAGAAGGCACGCATCAACAAGTTATGTGCTCAAATAAAAACCATTTCTTAAGACCCTGCAGCCCCATGACCTAGAATAGCTGGTCTAGGTCATAAAGAGAGTTTTCTAACTCTAAAAAGTTTTAAATAGGATGAAAAAAGATTAGATTTGAGGATATACAATTTCTTGAAACAGGAAGGTAACTTAAAGCCTTAGTCACTAGAAAAACTCTGCAGTCATTCCCTACCCACCTGACACTGAAGGCTGCCATGCAGCCTGTTATTTCATTTCTTCTCTGAGGTTACATCAGTCATGCACATAAACCAGTCTGTCCACATCAGCAGCAAGAGATTATCTCATCAACCACCAATGAAGTGCAGAAGCTACAAGAAGTAAAATGTATTCTGGTTTACAAAGCTGCCTGGATAAAGGAGCAGCTTCTAGTGCATCTTCAAAGCCATCCAAGTAGAATATATTTGTATAGCAGACTGAGACAGCTGCTTAGGCTGAAATTGGTGAGGAAAGAGAACCAGAGAACCAGACAAGGAGAGGAAAGCCAGCCCTACTGAGCACAAAAATACTGTATTCAAAGAAGTAAAAAATCCACAATTAGAGTACACAGTGAGCATTTACAAAATATCCTAAAATACTCCTTAAAGAGAAGACAGTCTTCATCTCCTGTTGCAATAGAACACATGAAAAAGAGTGAATTCTCCATATAGCATAAGTTTGTTCCTGCTCCTGGAGTCTGCAATATAGCAGCCCCTGTCGGCAAGAATGAAGCTACAGAAGTACAGACAGCCCAGCTCTACAGACAGGCCCTGCTCACCTGCCCCAGCCTGTAAACAACAAAGCCACACTGCTCCGAGTGCTCTGCCCACCACAGCACCCCCCAGCCCGACAGACTTTGGTAGGAAGCCATGGAAACACCTTTGGACCGCTGAGTCTGAGCAGGACCATCGCTGTGCATCCCACCTTCTATCACACACCCCGCTCTGCAGCAGGGCCATCTGCCAGCACTTCCCCACAGCTCTGCACAGACCTGTCTGGTGAAGCCTTTAAAGCCTTGAGCTACAGCAGCACCAGGAGAGCCTTCGGTGTGTAAGGAGGGCAAGAAGTCACAGGTGTTGCCTCTCTCCACCACCCTGCAGACACCAGAGCCTCTGCTGAGCTCAGGTGTGCTGGCAGGGCACAGGGCCCTGCTCACAAAGCTCAGCTGGCACAGGTTACGCTGGTGAAGAATTTGCTGCTTTGTTTTTCCAACCCACAGTTTGTTGAGATAATTTTGGAACGTATTTTAACATTAAAACCATCAGGAATGAGAAGACACAGAGATATCCACGCAAAGACTCGGTCCCGGTTGGCCTGCACAACCGCACACAGCTCCCAGGATGGCTTCCCAGTAGCCTGGATGTCCCTGGGCAGTCCGAGGGTGGTCACACCTTCCCTGACCAGGGTTTGCATGTGGCAGGGCTCCACCCTGGCCACTGCCCCGGGCAGAATTCAGCGGGGCTGCATGGGATTCACTGCAAGAATGGCTTTCCAGGCTCAGAGCTGGGACGCTGCAGCTCCTGTCCCCCTCACAGCCCTGCCGTGCCGTGCCAGAAGGGGAAGGGAGCCTGAGCCGAGTGGCCGGGCCGCTCCTGCCAGCACAGGCTCTGCAGGGACCGGGGAAAGGCACCTGAGCAGCAGCTACGGGGCAAGCACGGGAGCAGGGAGGATCCTGGCAAACCCACGAGGCGTAGACAGCCCAGCAGAGACTGACTGGGGACTGCAGGCGTTCCCTGGGGTGGGGAGAAGCGTTCCTGTCCAGGCAGAGCCTCCTGCTGCAGTGCTGGAGCCACGACAGGTCCCTGTGACTGCAGCTTCCACTATAAAGCCACGGGCTAAATCCCAAGAGTTGGGCTGACAGCCAGTGGATTCAAGTCACAGTACCCAGGAAACAAGACACTGCTCACAAGAAGGAAGGAAACTGGATTTTGGTCCGTACTGAGCAGGGCTTGTCAGGGAGCGCCCATCCCTGCCAACAGCAAACGCAGATGGGAACGTGACCAGAGCCGGGGAACGGCAGGGGGATGGCAACTCCCTGTGGCCAGAGACCCCTGCAACAGGGAGCTGCCCCACCGGCACCAGGAAACAGCACCTGACACCGAACCAGGGACAGAACCCCTGGAGAGCGCGGGGGCTGTCCGTGCAGGAGGACACAGCCACGGACACTGCCTGGTGTTGGACTTCACAGTCTCTTGTGGCAGCATCCACCTACAGGAACGGGTGTGGAGGAGGAAAAGGAAAGGAGCCTTTTTGGCAGGACTTAGAGCAAATCCCTTCGGCACCAGAGTGACACCAGTACACGTGCAGCCCGTTCCACAGAGACCCGGCCCCAGCCCCAGGGAATCCTGCAGCGTTTCCCAGGGTTACGGCAGGGGGACACAGGAGCCACCTCTTGCTCTGCCTCGAACCCCAGGCAACACATCCCACACCTCACTGACTTCTCTGGACTGGGGATTTAATAGAGCACTTGCCTGAAGAGCCTGAGAACAAGGAGTTTTCCAGGGACAAGGAATTATGCAGACTTAAAAGAAACTCTGAAAAGCAGGGAAATAAGCACCTTATTTACATAAGGAGTCAGATATGCATCTTTTCATAAAATTACATATTCTTTTGATCTCCATGCCTCCTGGGCAGAAAAGAGAGCTGCAAATCCTCAACAACAGCAAAACATGATGGATTACTGCTGCCCAGACCCATAGAAAACAAAATACCTACAACACCCTTGACAGTCTTGTCACTGTCAGAGCAAACGGTGCCAGCCAAGAAGCCAGACCAATAAAAAGGTTAAAATACCCAAATTAAAGTTTTTACAGATGCTTTCACACACCATTATTTGCTTTGGTGCCATCTAGTGCCACACAGCGTGGTTCCTACATGGGCATGGCACCACAAACAGGTTCTGATCTGCAAAAGGGCTGCAGGAATTCCATACCCTTTTCATTCCCATGAGAGCAGTCAGGTCTAGTGGGATTGGTGAGATCTGAACCATTTTGCCAATTTTCCTACCAAAACTTGTAAGCAAAAAACAAATCACAGAAAAGTTACTGCATTTGCATACTGGTAGAGGAAAGAGCAGTTTGGAGCACAGCCTTACAAACTGGTGTTGGCAGAAATCCCTTTGAACAATGTCAAACATTGTGATGCCATCATGGCACAAATGAGTTTGTGCAGATTTCAGTGTTCCTTGGGTGCCAGTTTCTATGAAAAAGGAACAGGAACTTGCCATTTCCACCATTTCCACCCGAATTTGGGGGACACACTATGAAGTTATACACACATATCTCATAATTACAAATAAAACTTTTTTTACTTCAAGAAGTCAGTGATCATTTAAAAAAAAATTCCACTCTTGATCATCCATCACTGAAATGAGTGAGAAGAGGCAAGGAAGACCTGACCACAGAACCACTGTGCAGTACCCAGAGATCAGCCCTTAGCACACCTCAGCCAGCCCTTCACTGGGAATTCCAGAGGAAGCTCCTTTCACAAAGCTCCCCTCCACGCAGGGGACAAGAAGGTGGGCTCTTCTATTTTCCTTGGGTTTAGTGTGGATTTGTTTTCCCCAGAACATCATCCTGGCACAGGCCCTGCTGCATCCCAGATCCACGGCTGCCAGTGGGACTCCTGAAGAGCGTTTCAGCTGAAAACCTACAGCAGCGCAAAGGATGGGGTACAATTTGTCCTATGGAAAACTGCCAGGTAAAATAACCATGGAAATATAAGTGACTGATAAGTGTTTACTTTATTACTGTCAGTTCCTACCAGCATTTGAAAGAAATTAGTCATTCCAGCACGGGCTGTCTGAGCACTGCCCAGCGCTGCCCCACAGCCAGCCTGCCTGGTCTGCCTCGCCAGCCAAGGTCAGAGCATAAACAACATGAAACAAAATGTGCTGTCATTTTGTGACAGAGTTTATAAGTTTTTCACAAACATTTACATACGAAATCTTAAAATCCCCCAGAGACTGTGATTTTCAAATACATTTAAGTAAACTTAAACATTTAAACAAACGAGCAGTTTGATAGGCCTGAGCAGTCTCTCCAGATCCCTGTCTCATGACAAACGTCTCAGCTCACAAGTTGCACTCTGTCAAGAAAGCCAAGAGCTGACAACCTGCAGTTCTGATTTATGGTTCACCCGAAAGCCTCCAGACTGCCCAGAGGGAGGACAGTTCTAAACTGGCCCATTTGTAAAACACCAGAAACAAGCTTTAACCTTTCGTTTTCCCTCATTCCCACAGAGAATCGCCTCAGCCCAGACAACAGCACCTCGCCCAACGCCAGCTCCCTCGGGAACTCCACGCATGACGAGTTCACCACCATCGTCCTGCCCGTGCTTTACCTCGTCATCTTCCTGGCCAGCCTCCTGCTGAACGGCCTAGCAGTGTGGATCTTCTTCCACATCAGAAACAAAACCAGTTTTATATTTTACCTCAAGAACATTGTGGTTGCAGACCTGCTGATGACACTGACGTTCCCGTTCAAGATCATCCAGGACTCGCAGCTGGGACCGTGGCACTTCAACTCGTTCCTGTGCCGCTACACCACGGTGCTGTTCTACGCCAACATGTACACGACTATCGTGTTCCTCGGGCTCATCAGCATCGACCGCTACCTGAAGGTGGTGAAGCCCTTTGGAGACTCCAGAATGTACAGCATCACCTTCACCAAGATCCTGTCAGCCTGCGTGTGGGTGGTGATGGCGTTCCTGGCGCTGCCAAACCTGATCCTCACCAACGGCTACCCCACCAGGAGGAACATCGACGACTGCCTAAAGCTGAAGTCTCCCCTGGGAGTCAAGTGGCACTCGGCTGTCATCTACATCAACACCTGCATGTTTGTAGTGGTGCTGATAGTCCTGATAGGGTGTTATATTGCCATATCCAGGTACATCTATAAGTCGAGCAAACAGTTCATTAGCTCGTCCAGCCGAAAGCGGAAGCACAACCAGAGTATAAGGGTTGTCGTGGCTGTGTTCTTCACCTGCTTTTTGCCCTACCATTTGTGCCGAATACCCTTCACTTTTAGCCATCTGGACAAAATTTTAGATGACTCTGCACATAAAATCTTGTACTATTGTAAGGAAATGACACTGTTCCTGTCCGCGTGCAATGTCTGTCTGGATCCTATCATTTATTTTTTCATGTGTCGATCATTCTCACGAAGGCTGTTCAGGAAATCCAACATGAGAACCAGGAGCGAGAGCATCAGGTCCCTCCAGAGCGTCAGGAGATCAGAGGTGCGCATCTACCACGAGTACACCGATGTCTGAAGACACCCACAGAGACTTTGGTGACTTGTGAGAGTGCTTGTATATCATGTAAATAAAATGTCTCTTTAAGTATCTGACCATGGAAGCTCATTAAGGGATGTGCAGACATGTTCAGCTTTTCTGTGTCAGCTCACCAACATGCATCTCAAATTCCATCCCCGCAGGGATCAGGCTCACTCTGTGGGGCTTGGGGGCTGTTTTGGCAGGTCGGTGGGTTGGTAGGTTGGTTTAAAAACCGACGTAAGGCTGCCTCAGCCCAGGAAACAACCCTGAGCTCGGGAGGCTCCAGCCAGGATGGGCTCTGTGGCCTCGGAGCGGGATGCATTGTGAGGAATCAGCTTCCCCAGGGAAGGGAAGGGGAGGAGGTGGCCCAGGCTCCGTGGGGACCCTCAGTGCGCCCGGGGCAGCGCAGGGCTCTGGTGCCACATGGCCCTGTGCCACCAGCCCGAGCATCCCCACGTTCCCTCGGGGAGCTTTGGGGCCGGCAGCACCATCCCGTCCTGTGTTTGTGCTGAATCCCCCCCAGCCCAGCCGTGGTCACATGGATCACTTCGTCCTGGACTCACTGGGGACGACAGCAGATCTGTTTAGAGCCAAAGCTGCTCGGACAAAAAATAACCGACCCAGTAAAGGCAGGTTGTCAGGAACCGGCAGGTGCCCCGAGGAGCCTGTGCTCACCGGGACGCAGTGCAGCGGCACAAGCAGGAGGTGGCGACAGTCCAGCGGCCACTGCCTCACACACAGAAGGACTTTCCGTTTAATACACAAAAAAAAAGGGGTTGACAAGAAAGCCCTGAAAACGCAGCATTCAAATAACAAGATTAAGTCCTGCATGAGAACATCTTTGATGAAGTTTTCCACTGAAAGAAGGGTTTCTTTCTTCTATTTTTCTTTTAAACAGTATTGGTTTAGGTTTAGATTTTGGTTTATGAATAATTAAGAAGTTGAAATGTAAGTATGATAATATTTGGATTAATGCAAGTATTATAAAACCACTTACATTGTTCAGGGGAGAACATTTCTGGAAAGGAAGACAGGATATTTTGGGTATTTATCCTACTTTAAATAAAAATACTTTACATGGCTAAAATACCACAGATAAACCCTGTTTCCCAGCCAGCTCTGTAGAAAACTGTTCACACACACCAGACTAGTTCTGGGACTAAATCTGCCATCTTGCACCCTAAGCAGTCCATGCACATACAAAACCATATTAAGAGAACCATTCTGGGGACTGGGTTGCATAGTTTAAATTCTCGCAAGCACCAAATTAAACGGAATGGTAGTATTTAGGACTGGAAGATCACTTCTGTTTGCAGACATTCCTAACCAAAGACTGTCCTCTTAGGTCTTATATGGCTAAAGCAAATCAAGACTGAGTGCTTCTGGTCTCCCTTTTACAAGTGTAAATCACCAAGCCTTTATGGCCTGTTAAACTGTGCCTGGTAATTGCTGCGTTAAATCCACAGTGATGTTTTCCCAGGTGGATTGCCCGCACAAGCCCAGCAAAGCCCAAAGAGCCACTTGAGTGGCAACATCCCCGCTGGCCCCTAGCCAGAGGACACTAAAGGCAGGTGAGGAGACAGCAGACAGGCGTGCCTGGCACTGGGTGGAGCGGAGCAGTGCAGGGGTGGCTGCAGGCACAGCCAGATGGGTCCCTGCACCCCTCAGCGCTGCGCGCGCTCCCGGCAGGACGCACCCCGCTTATTTATAAAGCATGGATTGCCATGGTGCTTCCTCCTAGGAGAGACACTACTCATGATCCCTCATAAGAGCTCTCTGCCAAAAAATCTGTTACCCAAAGCAGCCACAGTCAGGCGATGGGACGATGCCCTTCAAGGCACAGGAAGCGTAGTTTCTGGGAAGTGCAGTCCCAGCAGTGGGATATCCATATGAAATCCAGGGAGGGAAGGCACAGCCATGCATCCCAGCACAGAGGCCAGCCAGGAGCAGCCCCTGCACTGCAGCCTGACCCCTCGGCTGCAGACAACACTCCACTGAAGAATCACCCCAAGAGCAGTTTACTTCACTTGACAGGATGTATCTGTGATAATCCTCCATCACTGGTTTGTACACACACTCACACATGACAGATGCTGTTGACAGATGCTTTGAAGATGCTGTTTGTGAAGTATTTTCCCAGGGCTAAAAATGAATTATACAATATCCCAATCCCCAAATACCAGATAACTATGTTTAATTTATCCAGATTTGACATGGAATTTTGCTCTCTAAAAGTTCATCTTGAAAGAAAAAACTACAAGGAAGTTGTACGGAAAGTCTCAGGCCCTGACCGGTCACTGCCCTTTCAGAGAGCCCCATCAGGGCAGGCACAGATATAAACTGTGGCTGTGCAGTCCCCGAGTCCCATTTTTCAGAGGAAACACAGTTTTCTGGGTGGAAGTGCAACAGCAGATCTGACCCAAGAATCCAAGGAGCAATTCCTGAACAATTGAACAATTAATGAACATTTGGGATTTTTTTACATTCAGGAAGATTTGCATTACAGTGTTCGTAATTCAAATGTAACTATATTTTATGTACTCTGATTGAATAGCCCAGGCAGATGGGGTCTGGGCTCCAGACCCTCCATGCCAGGGCGTTACTGTGGGAGGAATACAATTTGAACCTGTCCTCAGAGCTAGCTCCAGATTGCTGCAGGTGCAGGACTTTTGTCACTACATATATTTTGCCCTCTGCTTCTGTGGTTTCTCTAGTAATGACCTTTCCTGTGACTTGCCACCAGCGCAGCTTCACAGGAATCTTAAAAAAGGAAACTAAACCCACCAAAATTTCTGAAAATCTGTCTTTGCATTGGCACCCACCAGCCTCTCACGATGGATTACGCAGTGGGAAAGCACTGACAGGCAGCGTGGCTGTGGCAGGCTCACCCAGCTGTGCGGCGGTGCTGGAAGCATAAAACAGTGAAGAAAATGCAGAACTCAACATGAGATGGAGCCCCTGGTGCAGACACAAAACCGGATGGAGGTCTTGTGGGTTACATTAACCAGAAATGCTTTGTAAACCAAGCCCACCGCCTACCTACATAACTTCTGTACAATGCACCCACAAACAACGGAAGGTTTGACTACAGCCCCACCCACAGAACTGCACATTAGTGGTTACTAAGGTGTAAAAGATACCCCAATTCTGCATCTAACTGGGGGATGAGAATTCAACACAAAATTGCAGGGACAGATCCACGGGTTTGTCCTCCTCACCCTCCCCAGAACAGACACCATTTGATAAGTTTTTTGTCCTCATCTATGCTGAGTGTTGACCCAGATATTAGGCTTGTGATCAAGAAGCTTGTGACCAGATACTAACCTTGTGACCAGAAATGGCGGAAAGATGAGAAAAAGGCAGTAGAGAACAAGGTAAAAAAA
>VXBT01001131.1:399826-420395 GCA_013400235.1 Oriolus oriolus | reverse complement strand
AAAAAAAAAAGACAGACAGAAGAGGAAAGGGTAAAGGAGTTATTTGTGCAGTTTTTGAGGAGAGTTTATCTTGCACACAAAAGGAAATCAAAAGCTCCCAATTTCCTGAAAAGGTTACAGATATAGAATGTATGACTCTGAAATCAGAAAATGAGGTACTTTAAACACATTGTCTTTTGAGAAAGACACACAGGAGAAATTGCAAAAATTATGTAGATGGTCTTTTAAGTACAAATGTGCAACTAGAAAAACTGCTGTCTGTGGCTGAAAGACAAGAGAAGTAGCTGCAGGAAAGCCTACTAATTAAGTAAGGAAAATTACTTAATTAAATCTCACATGAAGCATTTTCTAATTCAGTCCAGCACAGTCCCCTCCCTCAGCACCCCTCTGGATCTCCTGCCACCCCCAAGGTAGGACACCTGCACGGGAGCGGCGGTGGTGCCACCTGAACGCGGGCACGGGCTTGGTGAGTGAGCCCCGGACAAACCCTTGTAAGGGCTCAGAAGGCTGCTCCACGAGGATGCACAGACATCCACCCGTCACCCAAACGAAACTGAGCAGGAAAGATTTGCTGGCAGACTTGACAGGGTAAAACCCCAACTAGAAGTCCTGCAATACTTTTGTAATTAGCTGGCCTACCAGGGAGATTATCCTAGCAAAATATTTGTCTTGTTCATCTGGCTTTTAGCAATTCCCAGAGCTTGGCCACTGATACACTACGATCTGCATGATTTCATGTTCAGCAGGGCTGGAAGCACTGACAGCTCTGTTAGCAGGTGTGGAAAGGGCACAGGTTTGATCCGTAGTCACGGATACCACTTGCACATGGCAATGGCTTGGTGCTGTAAGACACTGCATTCAGAACACAAGCCAGGAGCCATCAGCCCCACTTCTGTCAGCAAAGACTGCAGAGCTGCCACCCCACCCTGCTCTGCTGTCACCAGCCACGTGAAGAACCAAATCAGCCCCAGTCTTTTTGTCACCAGACGTGCTGGGACACGGCGGCAGTGTTCTCCCCTCTCCGGCTCTGCCTTCTCCGCCTGGGACAGAAGTCCATCAGCAGGACCATACAAAAGGATTCCCTTCTTAGGCCCTGAGCTCAGACAAAGTATTAAAAGCTTCTCTTAATAAAACAACCAGCAGCAGGGAACTTCAGATTTTGGGGAAAGAAGCAGACTTGTATGGCTAAAGGTAAAATACATTATCAGTTTGTTCTTAAGCCACCTGAAGTGCATGGTAAAGTGTGGGGCTGTCTAGTAACCATGGTCACTGCCTGCTTTTTAAGCCTTTAGAAACAGCAGCCACATCTTTAGATCCTTAAACATTCGATTTGGCTGGCATTTTGGAAAAATACCCATGTTTGTATAACAGAGCCACCCCTCGCTTGCCCTGCTGGCCAGAGTCATTCCAACGGGGTGAAGCTGTACACAGAGCTCAGGCGCCCCACCCACCCCTTAAGCCCTTAATCCTCTGCCCTGGACAACTGCTTACTTCTCACTGCAAATAATTAACTGTGCTGCAACGTTTAATCCATCGCAGCATGGCATCTTACACTGGAAAACACTGCACTACCCCTTCCTTTGGGGCTTCCTCAGAGTATACACTCTGCTTCCTCACTGCATGCAGCTCTCTGACTGATGTGCTCGCTTCTAGTTTAACAATTCTAAACAAAGTTCAGCCAAGAATGACATTTCAAACCTAAAAGCACAGCCATGCCATTAAGAAATCCTACAAAAACAGAATTTCAGAATACAAAGTATGAACATCTAAAGTACAAAACTACTCACACACACACACAATGTTTGATCCACTCAATCTTTTAACAAACTTGACAGTGCATGAAATGTTTTGTTTCATTTGCATTTGGGTTGTGTTTCAAGTACGAAGACTGTCATCAGACGCCCCAAATAAATAAATACAACAGGCTAAAATAAATAAATAAACCAGAAAAATAATACATCATATCAAAGCACAGTGAGAGGGAGACAGGCAACGTCCCCAACAGGCCAGACACTGATGGCTGTTTACAGCCTTGGATATTTAACAGGGAAAGGTGAACCTGCAGGTTGTTCAAACCTTTTTATCCTTTACCTCAATGCATTAACACACACAAAGTTGTGTTCTTCACTCACCACTCAAGGCAAACACCATTATCTTTATTCCTTTCTGAGCAAAGAAGTTGCTGAGTTACAGTCACTGCAAGCCTGAGCAGCAGGGTCATGCTGCCTGCTCAGAAGCTCACTGTATTTATTTTAAATAGTTTGGGTTCTGCACCCCAAAAATGTTTTGCAAAGCACAGAAAACAACCCTGAGCTGTGTAAGAAGTAAATGGCCACTTCTGAGTTCAGCCTAAGGAAATTTCCCCTCTAGAAAGAAGGAACATATGCTTCTATTCAGACTGTGTCCAACAACTGTCCCACACTCTCATCCTGGGGGTGCAATTCCATTACATAAGTAATAAGTAGAGCCAAACAGAAACTGTTCTAAAAACATCTCATGAAATGTCAGTGGGAATTTCTCTGAAAGTCACGGGACCAGGCCCAGCAACCAGGGTTGACAGGAAGCCTGGGCATGCAGAGGAGGGATGTGGGATGCTCCCTGGAGCTCTGGTGTTTGCTGCATCCCTGAAAAGCCAGCTGGCCTTCCCAACACAACTGGTGCAAATCCACTGCAGCATCCACCTGCTGACTTTGATCCAAGTTACTCGGTATCAGTGAGTTGCACCATGTTCTAAGGAAGCCATAAATGCAGTGGTGGTGTTGCTTTCTTCAGAGCAACAAAATCAGCTCATGGCAACAGCTTGTTGAACATTCCCTCACCCTACCAGCCCCAGCAGGGCTCATTTCCAGAGCCCCAGCACATAAACCAAAGACAAGGAGAGGCATCAGGGATGTGCTGTGCCCAAGCTGGCTGCCACACGCTCACGCTCGGCCGAGGGAGCAGCCGGCCCGGCCACGCGCGCACTGCCAGGGCGGGCGAGGACAGGGGGCTGCACTTGGTGTCTCGGGGCACTCTCTGCTTTTGCCTGGGGGAAGGAAGCAGCAGGAGGAGGGATGGGAAAGAATACCCAAACCACTATGATCTGAATAGATTTATCTGCTTTACAACATCACAGACCCACTTCTAGGCAGCACAACAGCAACTCAGGATCTGACCTGAGACTCCAGGAAAGGAAATGGGTGTCAGAGAGCACTGAGGACCTCTTTTAAGCCAGGTGGAGTTTTCCAAGTCAGACTCCCCATTCACATCCAGTCTTTCAAAGAGGGAATAATGAACAGACAGTCAAATCCCAAAGATGCACCATGCCTGCATGTTGCCCCACGAGAGCCCTGCAGTGACACATCTGCCATTTTAGCCCATGGGAAAGGCCACTTCCATCACACAGAGACTGGCAAAGTGTTGGCAGCAGGCTCAAGTCGTGATTTTTTTGATGAATCAGCAAAGAAGCCTATTCAGCTCTTTGCTAAATGCTCAATCACTTGAAATAATGGTAATAACTTCTGAATGTTTCAGCTATTTTTTTGAAATTTCATTTTTCCTGAGCCTCCTTTAACAGAAGTTGTGGGGTGGTACATGTAAAGTGAGAACTGCCCATGGGAGTGAGATTCCATTGAGGTTGGGGAACAATTCTGCTTTGCCAGAAGTTCCTCATACCCTTTGTTTTATATGTTTCTCTTTAAAACTCGTTTGTCTTGGCAGACAGCACTTCTCTTCCTCTCCTGCAAGGATTCCATCTGGACACAAATGGAACAATCCTTATTCTAACTTAGAGGTTAGATGAGGAAGCTGTTGGGAAAAGCTTGTTGTAGGTCACACTCTGAAAGCTGACCTTGGTCCCAAAAGGGATGTTGAGGCTTCTGCTGCCGCTTCTGGGGAGAGGATGCACTCAAAAAAAAAAAAAAAGAGTTGAGGTTTTGGGTGTTTTTGGAATTATTTACAAACTCTATCTTGGAGAGCCAATGGTATTTAAATCAAAGCCTTATCTGATTCATTCCCCTCATCCCTGCTTCAAGACATGACCAGAGAGTGCATGGAAAGAGAGGAAAAGTTTGGCTGACTGGTGCCTTCTGGGGAGCACCTGAGAAGCCTCGTGCACCATTCTGCCTGATCCGTACGGAAGAATGAAACTCAGTGAGACCAGCACCCAAACCCATCACCCCAAAGCCCTGAACTGACCACTACAGCTTTGAGCTGCGAGTCTCAGGATCCAGAGAGGGGCAAGAGTACTGACAAGAATGTACACTCAATTTTGCCTCTCAAGATACCCTCTTATTGCACTGAAAGATACTCAACAAAATTTGGGGAAGGGAGGGACTAGAAGTTCAGGGTAACTCACAAGGGCCCCAAGTAAAGGATGCGGACATGGCAGCGACCCACACGGAGAAGGTACATGCATTTCCCTGTGCCTCTGGGCCCTTCTTCTACATGGATAAACCCTCACAGAAGCAAAGTCCATGAGGAATTGTGTATTTTCTGTAGGGTTTGGGTGACACACAGTCAAGCAGAGCTCAACTCCTGCACTACGTTTACTAGTTCTAAGGTACACAATGTACATATTTCATGATTTTTAAATAAACATTTAAACTTCAGTTTATCTCTCCAAACCTCTGCTGTCTCTCAGAATATACTGCTTTCCTACATCCACAGAGAAGATATTAGCTCTTATATTACCATACATTTCCACTAATTCTGTGTTCGATTTCAAAGCCTCCCAGAAAACTTATGGGAGGAACAGGGAGGGAGGAAGCCAAGCAGGTGTTTAAGGTTAAAAGAAAAGGACAAAAAAGGAGAGAAAGGAAACTGCCAAACTCCAAAGACCCATCACATATCCCCAGAATCCATCTCCCAGCCTGAGCACGCCCTGAGCAGGCACCACGCAAGCCCATGGCTCGAGTTCAAACCCTCCCATGCACAGAGCCGCAGCTCTCAGGGCAGGATGCGTCACAGCAAAGGTCGCAGCCAGCCCTGGGAACAGTTTAGGAAAAGCAAACTCCATCCCTGCAGTTCAGACCGCTCACTGCTGTGCCAGCTGCACTTGCGTCTCTCCCGAAAGCTGCTCGGCGCTGGTCCCCAAGGGATTGCCCGGGCCAGCTGCAGGCTGAGAGCCCGGCCACAGCTGGGCAGGGGCACGGCTCGGCTCCCCAGCCCTTCCCCTTTCCGCGCCGAAATCCGCGGCACAGCCTGCGCCGGGCACGGGCGGGCACGGGCTGCTCCGGCGGGCAGCACCGGGGGCCGGGCAGCACCGGGGGCGGCTCCCAGGAGCGGTTCCGGCTGTGTGCCGTGCCCCGGCTGTCCGGCTGTACCCCGGCTGTCCGGCTGTCCGGCCGCGCCCCGGCTGTCCGGCTGTCCGGCCGTGCCCCGGCTGTCCGGCTGTCCGGCCGTGCCCCGGCTGTCCGGCTGTACCCCGGCTGTCCGGCCGTGCCCCGGCTGTCGGGCTGCGCCCCGGCTGTCCGGCCGTGCCCCGGCTGTCCGGCTGCGCCCCGGCAGCTGCGAAGGGCTGGGGCTCCCGGCGCGGCGCAGGACAGGGAGCACAGACGCCGTCCCGCGCTGCTGTCCAGGTGAGACGCCGCCTCCCATCACCTGCTCCTGTCCCCTGCCAGCGCTCTCGAACATCCTCGGGTATTTTTAAGTAACTGCCACTGCAATTTTACTTTTTAAATTGGCAAATGAGGTGAACATCCACGCGTTCTGCAAACCACTAACAACTGATAGCACAAACGAGCAGCTTTAACTAACCAGCTACAGAAACGGGTACAGAAACTACTGTTTCAGCCGTGAGGCTGAGCCATGGAGCAGGCTCCAGCTGCACCAGCAGACAGAGGACCCACAGGCAAGGATTCTTCTCATCTATCTTAAAAAAGGTATTTTTCTTAAGCAACTACTTTTAATTTATGACTGAGAAAATGTAACTATACGAAACTCATAGTTTAAAACATTAGAAAATAGAATTTTAATATTTGAATGACAAATGGTACTATTAAAATATAATATTAAAGGGAAAAACTTCCTCGAGCCACATTTTACTACTTTTAAAAACCTAGTTTTAGGACAATGAAACTAATAATCATTAAAATGTTTTATTGACCCAGGGCTCTGGTTTTAGCTGGGATAGAGTTAATTTTCTCCCAGTAGCTGGTACAGAAGTGTGTTTGGGTTTGGGATGAGAACGATGTTGATAACACCCTGATGGGTTTAGCTGTTGATGAGCAGGGCTTGCACCAAGTCAAGGACTTTCCAGCTTCTCATGCCCTGCCAGTGCAGAGGGGCACACCAGGACAGCTGACCCACTTGTTTGTCTTGGGGTTTATCTCTATCCTTGTTATTTTCCTTCATTACAATCTATTATTATTGTTATTATTCCGTTCTTAAACTATTCTTACCTGATCCTAACATTTCCTCTCACATCTACCACTCCCTAATTCCAACACAATAACTGATGTGAGATAGGAAGAATCTCAGTGGGGGAATTTTGAGACTTAATTTAAAAAACTGAGTATTTATAGAGTTAGATCTGAAAATTATGCTGTGTGCAAAGAGCTGAAAGCATTGCCCAAGTTTCCGTCTGAGTATCAGGGTTTGCACGGATACTTCACTGACTACAATCTTTTAAGGCTAAAAGTGTGCTCAGAATAATGCAGAATCTTGTCTAAAAATCAGAAATAAAGAGAATGAAACATACAGCTCATCAGGAAGACAAAGCTGTTAAATTTTAGATTTCAAAAGAGCACAGAGACTGCTGGACAAGAAGAAGAAATGAAACAGTTACTGATGGTTTTTGCAAGACAGAAATACAATTGTGCCCTTGAGGTGTCCTGACACTGCGCCCAGAGGAGCCCACGGCTTTAACAGGAAACACACAGCCTTATCTCTTCTGCTCTGTGTACCTGTTGGCTCTCCTCTCCGTGTCCTTCAGAGCTCCAGAAGTTCATTGCAGGTGCCAGGAGAACATCACAGATGAGCTACCTGATGTAATAACTGCAGTCCCCGACTGCCACCTCCTCGCTACAACATCCTGGGTTTTGCCCTTCTGGACCAGAAGTGGGATGCACTGTGAATGCCTACAGAGTCACTCGCCCACCTGTCCTTCCCCTGAGCAGCTGCAGCTGCAGACAGAACACAGCCCCAGTGTCACCAGGCTCGCAGGGGCCACTGCTACTCACGGGGCCACAGTGGCAGTCACAGGACACACGTCCATCCTCAGCCACTGTCAGAGGCAACCCAAGCAGCGGCCGAGGAGAGGCGGCTTTCTGTGTCCTCTGTCCTTGCACACCACACCCGACGGGGCTGGAAAGCAAGAGCTGGAAGGCCAGGACGAGATGCTCCCGTGGTTACTCCTGCACTGACCACCCCCTTCCTGGAGCCATGCCGGAGGAAGGGAGCCCTGGGCACCGATGCCACGGCAGATACTCCCTTGCTGCTTCCTGCAACGGGAACGTGACTTATTTCCTCTGTCATCCTAATCCCAGGATTCATCCCATTTTCCTCCACTACATTCTATGACAAACAGGGACAACTACCACCCAACATGCCACTTTCAGAGGCTAAAATAGCCCATTAGTGTATTTTGCATACTTTTATTCTCTTAAGTATTAAAACCCAGACATTGCCCTATGACAAATGTCATAGTAACAGTAAGTAGCAAAATTTTAGTCTCTTGGCAAACTTGCAAGAAGGCAAATGCACCAACATATCTCCACAGTCACCACAAGCACTGCCTTCCAGTGGAGACCAGCAATTCCAGCCAGGGACCCTGAGTGGGGGGACACAGAGAAGGGTCAGGGCAGCCCTGACCACACACAGGCCAAGAAGTGCCCCAGTGTTTGCGGGAGGGGCTTCCCTCAGCCAGCCCCTGCCTGGCCCCCGACACCCTGGGGGTGCACCCCACAGTGCACAGCACAGCTCCCAGACTGTGCTCCTTCTGCCCCACAGGGACACCCACAGCAGCTTTCCCACTGGATTACACCAGCGTGGCCAGCACTGCAAGTTCCACCAGTACCAACATTCCCACCACATTAGAGAGAAAATCTTATTTTAAGATTCTTCTTTTAGCACACTCAGCACAACTTGCAATGGCTGTGGTGTGCGTTGTGCTTCCTCCTTCTCCAGCTTCCTCCTAACTTCAGAAGTACCCTCCGGCGTGATCACCTCCCTGATTAATTTCATTTCGCAGTTCAAAAAAGATTTCTGGTGATAGTGACCACTGTCACAGTACCTGACCCAGTAACTGTGTTACATATTTATTAAACAGCTGCATTAGTTCCCATAAATAGCTAAAATGTGTACTTGGAACTACACAGCCTCTGGTAAATTCAGGGTAAATAAATAAATAAAACAACTTATAAATATTATTCTTAGGTTCAGCAAAGCAGAGTGAACTTTGAAACTTGACAGCCAAGTTACAGAAGTCAAGAATTGCCTTTAATGCTACTGTGGAAGAGTCACAGGGGACAGCACAAGAGTCTGACCTCAGAAGGGACTGAGCACTTCTAATGGTTTTTGCAGCTTCCCTTTTGTGTGTTTTGCCAAGACAACATGATATGCAAGCTGAGAATGTTCAGAACTTTTCTATATTTTATCCAATCAATCTTGGTCATCTGGTGAATCAAGTTTGCTGGTTTTGCACAACTAGCTGACATTATTAACACAGAATCACTGTACTTTATGCTGGCCCAAGCATTCAAACAAGAACAGCTGCTCGAGTGCAAAGGCTGTGGTGACAGCCCTCCCAAACGCTGGCACTAACATGCATCCTCTGCCTGCCTCCAGCAGCCACTACAGGAGCCACCCCGGGCCCCACGACTGACAGAGGGGGCAGGGAAGAGAGGTGACAGTGTTTGCTGTCAGAGCTGAACTATTCACAGCAGTAGGACGAGGCCTTCCAAAAAGAGCTGAGTGTGACAAGGTGACAAGAACAGACGTGACTGACCACGAACACAAAGCCGCAGCCCTCGGCAGGGGGACACGGGAGCCTCCAGCCTCAGCCGTGCAGTGACGGGGTTTAGCTTGAACATGACTGCTCCATGGCTCTGTCCCTGACCATTTCTGAAGTGCTCCTGGGAGATCTGAAGACATGTCTGAGCACTGACCAGGTGCTGTGCTGTGACACCACAGCTTCATTCACACTGTCAGATACAGGACTGTATCTTTCTGTCTCTCCCACAGGTCTCCCAGCAAGAGCAGAGGCTCCGTGCCTGAGAATGGGCAGCGCTCTGGACCCTTAGCAAAGTACCACAGCAGGCAACTGAGGAAAGGTAAGGACATGCCAATGATACAGAAAGGTGTACAGAGTCTGGCCTGGCCTGTGGCTCCCTCTCAGTGACAGACAGCTGATAAATCTGCTGGTGTCAATGTAAAATTTGTCTAGGGTGTCCTCCATGGTGCACAGACACAATGGGCTTTACAAAGACTTGATGTCCACATCTCTAGCCACACAGTTCTGAAATAATCCTTTGTTGTATGATGCCTCAGCACAAAACATACTTCATGACCTTCCTAAACAATTTAATATCTACCCCCAAGTCCAAGCACAGAAAGACCCACCTGCGGGTTCTTGGCTGCAGAAAACCCTACAGAGAAGGAACAAGTTCTTAACACACCACGTGCAGAGAGAGGGTCCTGCTGAGACAGCCTGGAGGGAGAAAGTGAACAGGGACACAGCAGAAGAGAACAGTTTTTAAATACAGTGTGTTACCATTTAAATAAAAATGCCATTTGCTATTAGTGCTTTCCAGAAGATCCTTCTAATTTCAGCAGTACCACCCCAAGCTTTACCCACAAAACCTCCCAGCCCTAACACACCTATTCACATGGTAGTTTTATACCTGCTCTCCAAACCATCTTTTCTTTTAAAACCCCAGCCAAACAAAAACAAATGCCTTGATGACTAGAGCTGAAACACAAGAACAGGATGGCTGCTGCTCTGGTGGGAGAATGACCAGGCAGAGGTTAAGTGCAGGCTTTGGGTGTGCACACGGTAACAGATCCGCTCCGTGTTCCTCTCATCCGTGCAGGTTCCAGCACACACCTGAGCTGATCAGCCTTTACACCATCTGCAAGAGGTACAGAAAAAATGCACCAAAGGAGGCCATTCTACCTATTTGAGAGAAAATGCCCATTTCTAGCTATCACAAGGTTGCATTCAGGCTCCAACCCACTCCACAGAGACATCAGCTACTGACTCAGAATTGGGGATAAAAGGAAATTATTTATTTTCTGTAGGATAAGGTGGGTTTTTTCCCAGCTCTAAGGCACATATTTTCCAGTTGCCCAGGGTTTCACTTGCCAAATACAGCAGCATTATATTTATATCTACGTTTGTTCTGCCCTCCCTACAGAGGATAATCCACCCCCACAAACATTCTGGTAAAGAAAAGCAGACAGCAGATGTGATTTCTTCTTGGAGATCCTTTAAAATGTAAATCTGACTGACTTGAGAAGCCAGCTCAAGCTCCCAGATTACAAACTACCACACAGACACACTCCTGTGTGCTGGGCTGCTGGAAGTTTAAAGCAAACTCTGCCAGCTGCACACACGAGTTCCTTGCAAGGGAACACTGGGATACAGTGCCATACGCTGGGTATCTCCACACCTGACTAACGGAAGAGGAATTTTCACTGAACATTTTTACCAGGAATATTCATATCCCTCATGCTTCATGGTAAATCAGTGCCAAAAATACTGGTCCTTAAACACATCCCATTAACCCTTTGAGTCACCAGATTGCTGTGGGTCAGTCCCAGCTCACAGCACGTGGGCTCATGCCTGCAGGAAAGGGGCAGCCCTGGGCTGGAAGGCAACGGGCTAAAGCCAAACAGAGAAGCCAATGGATCCTCTGTTCACAGCAGCAACATGCCCTTGAACATCACCGGAAAGTGGGATGGCACCGCTCAGGAAATTCTCTGCATTCCCTGCTGAGAGTGCTGTGGTGTGGGAACGTGGTCATTTCTGAGAGGCACACCAAGCTTAGCTGGAAGTGAGAGCAGAAAGGTCGGAGTAATTAGCAGAAAGCCCAGCACCACCCTGTCCTACTGAAATACTCTCTTCTCTGCTTGTAGGAATGAAGATCCCGTAAGATGTTCAACTCCAGCACCAACTCCTTGGGACACAACTGCAGCCACAGCACGGCCATAACCACAACAGTCATTCCGCTGCTCTACTGCTTCATCTTCCTCGCAGGGCTCTCCCTCAACGCCGTGGCAGCCTGGGTCTTCCTCTACGTTTCCAGCACAAAGAGTTTTATTGTCTATCTCAAAAACATCGCTGTGGCCGATCTCCTCATGAGCCTGACGTTCCCTTTCAAAATCCTTGCTGATTCAGAACTTGCACCCCCGGAGCTGAGCCTGTTTGTGTGCAGATACTCGGCGGTTGTGTTCTACATGAACATGTACGTCGGGATCACCTTTTTTGGCCTCATAGGGTTTGACAGATACTACAAAATCGTAAAGCCTTTGTTCACCTCCTTTGTTCACACAGTTAACTACAGCAAGGCGGTCTCTGTAGTCATATGGCTATTATTAATGATTATGTCATTTCCAAATATGATTTTAACTAATGAAATCACTAAAGACAATTACTCCAGAAAATGTATAGGTCTTAAAAGCGAGCTTGGCAGACAGTGGCACAAAGCAACAACTTATATTTGCACAGGGATTTTCTGGGTTGTTTTTTTTCTGTTAATTGTATTTTACACTTCTATATCCAAAAAAATATACAGCTCTTACAAAAAATTCCGGAGGAGCTCAGATGTGGCCAAGAGAAAAACCAGCCGGAACATATTCACCATCATGCTTGTGTTTGTTGTTTGCTTTGTGCCCTATCACCTCTGCAGGACCCCATATACCCTGAGCCAGACCAGCTCCCAGTTCACCTGCCAGTCCCAAAAATTGCTGTACTACGCCAAGGAGTTCACTCTGGCACTGTCTGCTGCAAATGTCTGCCTCGATCCCATTATTTATTTTTTCCTCTGCCTCCCCTTTAGAGAAAAGCTGTATCAAAAACTGCACCTCAAACTGCAAGCTTCAAGTGAGGCTGAAATTTCTAAATCCAGAAGATCAAACACACTTCGGGAAAGTATAAACATAGCGTAGGTTTGTGTCTCTCCAATAGCACACATTTCAGGAAGTTATTCATGAATGCGACTGTCCCAAAGAAATGGAGCACATGACAACCAGCAACAAACAGAAGCAGGGCTTCAGCATAACACCAGGTGCTATTTCTCTGTCTAAACTCCATATTGCATGTGCTGCAAACCCACCCTGTGAGTGACAAGTCCCAAGTAATACCAGTGTCAAACCAAGCCTCTGTTCCATCTCCTCAGCCTTGCTCCTTACTTTGCTGGATGAACTGAGGCCAATTTTTTTTCAGCACTGGGTAAATTAATCCTTTCACATCTTTCCCAGCACATCATGTCTCAGATACCCCAAGCCAGTTCCTCACACACTCAGGGAGCAGTATCTGCTCTCTTCCCAGAATACCTCCGCAGGAAGGGCAGACCATTATGCAGTAAAGGTTTACCAAACCATCACCTTGTCTTTTCAGACCTGGGAAAGTTCCCTGAGCTGTAAACTGACTCTACGGAAAAAGGGAAACCGACTCACAGAGGCACACAGACAGAAACAACTGCCAGTGCTGCAGATCGGGTTCAAAAAACCTTACAAGTATAGGAAGATCAGCTTTGCATGAGCAGAACACCATAAAGTGAGTCCATGTCTGCTCACAACCGGACACAGGATCATTCCAGACTATGAAGCTTTGCAAACATTTTGACATATATGGTCTGAACTTTCAGTTTATGACTAAACGTAAAACCAGACATTCTTCATCTGTTCCTCCACAAAGCCCTGATGTAGGGTTTGTAAATTCCTGTGGATTCTCAACTACAACCAAAGGCCACCATTTGGCATTTCAGTATTGCTGTCAGTACCTCACCCCCAGCATGGTGTCACATCTTTTCTCATCTTTTCCAAAACCAACCAACCAGAAAATAAATAAATATTTCCCCAACTTCCCTAATGCGTCATTTTTATTTTTATTAGTGCTTGGAAAATAAACAAATATTTAGAATGTTCATTGCAAACAGCAGAATCCCCAGGTGCCTTCAAATCTTCCAACTAAGGTGTAACTCTAAAACAAACACCATGAGATTCCCAGAACCTAGGATTTCATGCAGGAGTATTAAAGTGAACGAGGACCAACTACATTACAAAATCCCGATTCCAGACGTATTTTAAATGTGAGATATATGCGGGGAAGGGGGGAAA
Source organism: Oriolus oriolus (assembly GCA_013400235.1). Taxonomy (NCBI): domain Eukaryota; kingdom Metazoa; phylum Chordata; class Aves; order Passeriformes; family Corvidae; genus Oriolus; species Oriolus oriolus. Next base: position 407,135 of record VXBT01001131.1, on the reverse strand, counting down.
CAGAGTTTCAGACTTACGAAAGCAAAAGCAAAGAAACAGCCACGGATGTCACACACTTACAGCCCCCCGCGTGCCTCCCCCAGGAACAGGAAAGAGACGGCTCTGGGCTGTTCCGTGAGCACTTATTCCTTTCTGTCACCGCTCTTTTCGGTAACTTCCACGTGATTTAGCTGTTTGAATGCCGAGTTTAACTGCGTCAATCAGCTCATTTGAAAACCACAGCCACATTTTCAGGGCCCGGCAGAGGCAGCCTGGGCAGAAGGTCGCACACCACCGGCTTGGGACAGCAGCCACTGAAGGACATCAGAGCTTTGCAGACCAATGCTCAGCAGACCCCAGGCCACAAGGACAGGTACGTGGTCTCAGTCTCTGTCTGTCAGAGCCTGTTTAGATCTCCCTGAATGCGCAGCCCGAAATCCGACTGCCGAACGCTCCAGAGGTCGGGCTCAGCTTTTGGCAAAGCACCCTGGCTGTGCCGGTGGCCGGTGCCAGCCGGGCACAGCCCTCCAGGGCTGGGTTTGCCGGGTACCCCTCGCCAGTGGAGGATGGGGACAAGCCGGGCTGCACTGCACCGTGCCTCAGACCAGGGAGCCCAGGCAGCAGCAGCAGCACTGCCTGCCCTCAGCCAGACCCAGCTCCGCCAGGCTCCTGCTCTCCTGTGCACAGACACCTGCACAGAGCCAGCTGCAAGGAACAAACCGCTTTCTCCAGCAGCTTAAACCACTGGAGTATCTGCAATCATTTTGCTTTACGATCTATGCAAATCTGGATACAGTTTTACAGATGAGATTATATGTGCAGTAGTTCTCTTATAGTGGATATATTAGGTACAACACACAGAAATAGAAGTGTTGCAGTCTGATGCTACTCAAGACTTAAATGTGTCGGTTCCAAGAAATTCAAAGGAACCTTAGGACTGATCAGGACCATTTGCTCAGCCATCTGACATATCTGTATATTGGCTGGACAGTGCATTCTCTCAGAACTCCCAAAGCATTTTTACAGAACGGGGATGCTACAAATACTACTTTTTTTTAGGCATAGTTTCAATCCTTCAAAAGTTATGATGTTTTAGTACGATCATTATTAAGAGATGCTTAAATAGATTCAAACCTTTTTCTCTAGCATTTTGGCTGGAGGAGGGTGTTGAACCAAACACTGTCAGAAAAGCTGCTATAGTGGAAATGCTGCTCAGAAGGCTCTGTGCTTTCAGAAACAAACCCTAATACATTCCTAATTCTTCCAACATGAGAACAAAGCCCTCCTAAATATTTGGGAAGCAGCATGAAGAGAGAGAATATTTCTTGCTAATGTTTTTTTTTTTCTTAGAATTAATCAAACAAAATTCCAAGAGAATAACCACTGTTGCTCAGGAAAGGCTGATGTCATTGACGTCCTCTTGGTTCTTTTTGTAGGTCCTTGATACCTCCTGTCAGCAAAACCAACTCACACAAGGAGTTTACAATGTCAAGCAACAGTTCTGAATGCCATCTCTATGAAGAAATGGAACCTTTTACCTATTTTTACTACTTGATTTTTCTTATGGGAATTATTGGAAGCTGTTTCGCACTGTGGGCATTCACACAGAAGAATCAGAAACAGAAGTGTATGAGCATCTACTTAATCAATCTCCTCACTGCAGATTTCTTGTTGACTTTGACATTGCCTGTGAAGATTGTTGTTGACCTAGGAATTGCATCCTGGAATCTGAGAATATTCCACTGCCAAGTCACGGCCTGCCTCATCTACCTGAACATGTATTTATCAATCATATTTTTGGGATTTGTGAGCATGGATCGCTGCCTCCAGCTGATGCACAGCTCTAAGATCTACCGCATTCAGGAGCCTGGGTTTGCCAAGACATTGTCTACAGTCGTATGGATCATGGTTCTCCTCATAACTGTACCTAACATGGCTATTCCCATAAAACACATTGAAGAAAGACCTGGCATAGGATGCATTGATTTCAAAACAAAATTTGGGAGAGACTGGCACGTGTTCACTAATTTCATCTGCACAGCAATATTCCTGAATTTCTCAGCTGTGATACTGATTTCCAATTTTCTCATTGTTAGGCAACTGTACCGCCACAAGTACAGTGAGAGTTACAGCAGAGTGAAGAAGGCGCTGACCCACATCCTGCTGGTGACGGCCGGGTACCTGCTCTGCTTCGTGCCCTACCACGCCGTGCGCATCCCCTACACGCTCAGCCAGAGCAACACCATAACCAGCTGCCCGCTCAAGCGGGCTCTCTTCAAAGCCAAGGAGTCTACCTTGCTGTTTGCACTCTCAAACCTCTGCTTTGACCCCATTCTCTATTACCACCTCTCCAAATCGTTCAGGCTGAAATTCACGGAGACGTTTGCAGCCCCCAAGGAGGCAGAGGCCCTCAGGGGCGCGGAGGCGCAGCACGGCAGCGAGCAGCAGACGCGCAGCCCAGACCGTGGAGCGCAGGGGCAGAGCGTGCCCACCCGCAGCACCAGCGGCCGTGGGGCGACGGCACTCGTGGGCACCGTGGCCGACACCGCTCCCGGGGAGCCGCGGGCCCCAGCAGCAGCAAGGGACCCCGTCAGCGAACACCCATCGCCGCGTGGCACGCCCGTGCAGTGCGCCTGAGCACGCAGGGCCTCCAGGGCTGCCTTCCACAAACAGCTCAGTGAACAGCAGTGACCCACCAGGGACCGTCAGTGAACAGCAGTGACCCACCAGGGACCGTCAGTGAACAGCAGTGACCCACCAGGGACCGTCAGTGAACGTCAGTGACCCACCAGGGACCGTCAGTGACCCACCAGGGACCGTCAGTGAACGTCAGTGACCCACCAGGGACCATCAGTGAACGTCAGTGACCCACCAGGGACCATCAGTGACCCACCAGGGACCACCAGGGACCGGCAACACGTAAGAACACATGTTCAGACTCAGATGCACCTCAGAATTATTTATGGCAGACACACGAACTCACCTTTACTAAGTTAAATACTGTGCATTTACTATATTAAATGACTTGGTGCTATCAAGTGAAGAAGTTTTTTAACAGCAGTTCTTCAGGTGCAAAGCTGATTTGACAAGATTAACCATAAAGCATTTCAGAGGGCATTATTCACTCAGGAAAGGGATTTTAAACAGCACTGAAAATTATTGTATCTGCTTACACCACAACTGCAGGCTTCATAAATAAATTTCTTGCTCTTGCCAAGTTCCATTGTCTCTCCTTGCTGCTGCCTCAATCAATATGATAAATGTTAATAACATGTTATTGCAGAAAAGTCAAGTGAATTGTAAAATGAAGATAAAAAGTATAAGCATCCAGCATGTTTTTTGTTCAATCTCTTTTCATATAAATTTATAAAACAGCAACTAGGTTTATTAATAATCCAATTTGCAATTACTTCCAAGACTTATGCATATGTAGAATAATCAATAACTGAAATTTAAAAATCAATTTGCATTGGCAAAATTCAGCTGCTTAGGTTATCTCCATCTGCAAATCAAAATTATTTCAGAAACAAAACCAAATCAAGTTATCTTTTCTCTAATCCTTGCAAAATGGACAAAATATGAACCATATTTTAAGCAAGCGTTCAAAACAGCTCATTCAGTATTTTCCCCAACAACTCTCATGCAACAAATCAGAACACAAACTTTGTGAGGTAAGAAATTTAAAGAAAAGAAAACTGTATATATCACACTATACTCTCACATGACACTCCCTGGACTGAAAGGATTTAAAAGGATAAAAGGATATTGTTAAAAAGTTATCACTCTTGTATTAAAATAATAATAATTCTGAAGCAGGTACATTCCAGTTTGAGGCCTGTTCAATATTTGGGGCCTTTTTCCAGCATGGTGGAAAACATGAGAGCCCATGTGCACAAGAGCTGGGATCTGGAATGTTACTCATGGCGCTTCCTCCAGTTGCCATGAGCCTACAGACAGGCACAGCCAGAAATCCAGGCTGGAAGCAGCGTGGGGGCAGGAGGAAGAGACCCCACCCCATCCCATCCAATTCAGAGCTATTTCTTTCACGTATTTTGGTGTTCATTCATCTGCCCAACTCCAGGATAAAATGTTCTATTTAGCAAGCTTTTGCCAGACCCTGGGTCCTGGTGGGTTGCCGTGGTGCCTGTCCTTGAATCCCCGTGATCACTGCACTTCTCTGCCTGGAAACGCCCTGCTGTCCCGTCAGGCAGCACCACGAGGTGCACGAGCACCGGTCACTCACCAGGGGCAGGGGGAAGGCGTGGCACTGGTCACTCACCAGGGGTATGGGGAAGTGTGTGGCATACTGCAGGTGCCGAAGGAGGTCATAGTTGGATGGGAAAATCAGCTCTCCGAGCCTGTCCCTCTTGGCTGACTTCTCATGGTGACTGAGATTCTTCTGCCAAGGGAAGGGCTCACGCTCTCACAAGAGTCCCCAGGCATGGGAGAAAAGATCTGAGACATGTAAAGAAAAGGTTTAAGGTTAGTGTAACCTCCAGCTTCTGAAATCCAGCAGCTGCAGCCAGAGACAGGATTTTTCTTGCTTACAGTCATTTGTTAAACATCTGAGGTTTTTCAAAGATGGACAAGGCAAGGGCAGTCACAATAAGCCTGAGATTTGAGATACGTGTACAAATTACATCTCTGTGTATATCTCTGTGGTTATTAGACAAGTTTTAACCTAGAGATATTTAGTCTGGGAAAATGCATTCCGATTCTGAGGAATCTCCTCATGCTGCTGTGACACAGAAACCACAATGAGCTGTTCCAGTGACTGAGGGAAATGATGAGAAAGGCGAAGTGGGAGTTGACAAGAGACACTGTAGGCAGGAATGGACATGCTTGAAACCACCAACGTGACAGATATCAGGCAGAAACAGAGTCCCAACGTCCTGCAAGTGACAGGTGTGGGCACAGGAGTCCATGAAGTACAAGGAGAAATCCAAAGGAAGAAACAGGAGATTCAAGAGTCATGCAAAACAGACAGGGAAAAGAGGGGAAAACAGAGTCAAAGCATAAAACTATCACTTGAGGAGCAGATGGCATCAATGGGGGTCCGCAGTGTCAAACAAGTGGGGAGCTCTGCACGTTTATTCCTGCTTTGCTGTAACACAAAGTGCTCAATGCGCTGGGGCCGGGGGCAGGACAGGGAGCAGGGACAGGAGTGTGTGAGTGTGCGGGGGGACAAGCAGGGCAGCACAGGGGAGCAGCGCTGTCACACAGCAGGGATGCAGTGATGAGGCAATGCTGACACAGAGACAGCGGGGACTGGATGCCAAAGGCCACCGGCTGTGGATGGAAGGAGCAAGGTGATGCTGGGGCATAGAGGGACATTCAGTGGCCGTAGCAACAGCAGCCACAGGCACCAAAAGCATCACAGGCATGCAGAGAATCAAAGGCAAGCCTACTGGAAATTCTGAACTAAAATCTGCCTTAAAGTCAGTCTTGTCTACATCATCAAAAATACCAGTGGTTCCTGAGTCAATGCTCATATGTTCCATAATACCATGATCCTAATAATTGCCAGAGAGAAAAGCAAGTATCAGCCAGATTTTACTGAAGATCCATTAAGCAATCACAGGTAAACCCAAGCACTCCAACTCTTTCAAAACTGTGCCTTTCTATTTGTCCCGAGTTACTCAGATCCCCAGGCAGATGCCAGTTCAGTACCTCTGCACCAAAACAACAATATTTACACAGAAACTAAGCTAATGGATCCCTTTCAGCCTTCTCAAAGAGCAAAAGACAAGGAGACAAAAACTAAACCCCCCAATATCTCATATCTGAAATTCTGATGCTTTGGTAAAAACCCACGTTTAACAAAGCAGAGCAGCAAACATGGGAATAGCATGAAGTGTTACCTCCAGTTTCACATCCTTGGAATAGTGTTCATCCACAGCTGCCCCATGAGGGGAGCGTGGTCTGGGAGCTGCAGTGATGGACAGGTCCCCACGAGATATTAAAGTGCACATGTAGGCATCGTGAGAGAAAACATCATGCCGAGTGAATTCCAAGAAAAGCAGCACCAAATTCACAAACTCTGTCTTCTCAAGGTCACTGCTTGGGTCAGCTACCCAAAAAAGAAAATGAAATAGTTAAACTGCAGTTTCAGCTTATAAACATTTGGGTTTGAACTATCCAAATTGCAAACTCCAGCATGTTAATGTTCAAGACCTACTAAAAACATCTTGGGAATCTGCACGGGTTTCTCCTTGCCTCCAAAGAACAAACCATTCCCATCCAACCTGCACGGTCCTGCTTCCCTGTCGGTTTCAGACATGGGACAGACCTCGGTGGGTTCCAGAGCATCCCACCCATACTCACCTGCCCCAGCTAGGGGCGGGGGCTCAGCTGTCAAGTACAATGTTCAAACACATCTGAAAAGTAAACTGAGGGAGGACGAGGGCCAAGGACATTCCTTGTGTGAAGAAAAATTAACCTGAAGCTTTGAATTACAACAGGCCACCCAACAGCTAGCCCTTCCTCCCAAATTACTGGGGAGCAGCTGGGGCTGCAGGGAGGAGCATGCCAAAACACACACCTGAGCCCAAGTGAGCTGCCCTCCCTCAAATACAGCCCCCAGGTGCTTTTCCTTTTTGGAGACTCAGGAGCTCAACCACACTAAAACCAACACAACACCCCAAAACCTGCCCAGCTCTCCAAAACACCAAAGGACATTTCAAACACGAGAAACATCCCCAGCTCTCTCCCTCTCCTGCCTTGCAGAGCTCCCCAGACCACAGAGGCCAGTACCACGTCTGAAGCAACCACAGCAGAAACACAAAATGTACTAATACAAATAGTTCAGTAAAAAAAATTTACTAAAACAAATAGATGGTTTATTAAAACCAGGACCACCACTGACAGAAAAACAGAGTGCTGCCAATACCTCTGAGTCTGAAACACATTTTTAAGAAGTTTCTTCTTTTTCAGATGTTGAGAGTTTTCAGTATCATGTTTCAAGCCACTTAAAACCCCCTTTATTTTAAGGGCATTAGGAAAAAAAGATGCCTTAACCCACAGCACTGAAGATGCCAGAACCTGGAGGAATGCTATCAGGTGCTACCAGGCAGTTTTTCCAGACAAGACACGTCATGGAGCAGCTCTCAATGAACAAAGATCCTTTTTTCAATCCACTATCTGTCAGCCAACAGCTTTTGACTGCAACACTCGTGCCATTTCTAAGTCAGTCACTGAGAAACGGAGATGTCAGAAAGAGACAAGTGTTTGGTGTTGAATATGCACGGAGTGCAAGCAATTCCCCCAAATCTCACAGAGCTTAAACAGAAATAAACACATTTTCAGCCAATTTTTCTTCCTGTGGGTCAAA
>VXBT01001131.1:371436-399810 GCA_013400235.1 Oriolus oriolus | reverse complement strand
AAAAAAAAAAAAATCAAAAACCACAGAAGGATCCCATAACAAGACAAGAAATCTAAAACAAAAATTCCATATGAAAACAGAGCTGATAACCACAGAAACTGAAACACCTGCTACAGCAAACCAGTAACTTCAGCATCCAGGCACCCTACCAGCTGCTTCTGACCTACTTTGGAATATTTGGAATTACTTCATACTCACATAACGAGGGAGCTTGTGTATCCAAAAACCTTAGCAGGACATTCTGGAAAACAGGAAGACTGGAACCTGTCAAGGAGGCTGAAGACAGACATTCCTTTTCATCTAGGACTTCAGATTCACCACATTTCTGCACAGTTAAATAAATAAAAAAGCATGTCTACACCCAAATGCACACAACACCCCCAGCATTGGCATCTGAGGCCACTACACGTGTGACTGTTTCTCACCTCTGCATAAAACCCAGACTCACTCTAGAATGAATGGCTTTTCCTGTTAACTAGTTCGGTTATTTCTAAGGTGTTTTATTTAATCATTTTGGGTTACTGATTGGAAGGGAACTTCCAGGACCACTGTGAATACAAAAGGAAGCTTCCCTTGTCTGTGTAAATTACAAACTGAACAACGACCAGGGCAAAGCCCCCTGCTTTGGGTGGATTTGGGTGCAGTGAGGCAGGAACAGCGCAGTGACTCCGTGCCCCTAAGCTGGTCTGTGGTGGCAGCAGACAAGGCAGAGAAGCTTCTGAAAGCCAAAGTCTTCCTGCACCTCTGGGAGTGCTCTCACCTGTCTGTCCCACACACAGTACTTTGCTGGGGACCTTTCTCTAGGAAAAGAGCAGAGCCCCCGTGCAGCACAGACAGCGAGGCCGAGGCAGCAGCTCTGGCAGTGCCGGGGCCACAGGGACACTGCCCTGCTCCAGCCCCACCGCAGGGCAGAGCTGGTGCTGCTGCAGCTCCAGATGTGGCACCTTAGGCAAGCTGCAGTGGGATCTGCCACAGCAGACAACAGTTCACATCAGAGATGGCACTACAGCATCCTGCTTCTGCAGGATCTCATCTTCCCCGAAAACAAAGGAATTCTACAGAATGCAAGACTTAAAGTTACACTCTAATTTTGCCTCAGACTAGATCTCTTTGGAACCTTCACAGAGTCCCCCACCAGGTGACAGCTCTGCCCCACCAGCCAGACCCACACCCCTCTGTAAGGAACTCCAGCTCCTTTGGCATCCCTTTAGCTGGACAAGCAGCTCACAAAAGTGAAACACTTCTAACAGATGTAAGTCAGCTAACACAGACCTTCCCGAGTTAGGCTGCAATTTCTTACTTTAGATAGAAGGCTTTTTCATGCTAAACTTTTCTAGAATTTATAAACTGTAAATTGATGACAAAGATCCCCAGTCCTCCAAATGCCAAACTCACTCCTTTTGCAATGAGATTAAAGTGAGGCTTCCTTAGAAGTATCTTACTCTTTAAGCAAACTGTCACACTGTGCTGAAGTAGAAACAACTTACTTCTGCCTCAATTTCCACTTGCCTCTTCTCCAGGAGCCTGGCCATGGCCATGGCCCTGTGCTTCCCAGACCTCTTACAGCTCACGGCCCACTCACAGAGCAGCATCACCACGGCCTCGTCACTTGGGGCTACCTGTGCAGGGCAGAACAGACAGAAACAGCTCAGCCACACAGCCCACGAGCTGATCTCCGACCAAACAGCCGGCAGCAGCCAGCGCTCCACACGAGGAGAAGCCAAATGAGCTGGGGTTTGGTCTTTGGATGCACACATTTGCTGTCACACTTGCTTTCTTTGCTGTGTTTCCACATGAAATATAAAGCTGGAAGCCAAAGAGGGAAATCGCCAGTTTTCACATTGCTGATACTCAAATCAAAATTTTACTTTATGATAAAGTTGCTTCACAAAACCAGGGAAGGGCAATGTGCTTTGTGAGGAGGAGGAAGAGGAACAGTGCACCCTCAGAGCCTCCCGACCCGCTGACCACACAGGATTTACACGCTCCGTACGCTCATTCTCCCAGGCCTCCTCCGTCTGTTTCCAGACTCTGACTTGCATCCCACTGACACATTACAATGAACAAAACCAAACACCCCCCCAACCTCTAAAGGCATTATCTGTCAGCCAAGGTTGAAAAACTCCCCAAAAGCTCCATTTTATTTCTGACATTAAGAAACACCGTGTGTCTTTAGAGCCCTGTGTTTACAGAGCAGTAATGGGATGTACTGTGCTTATACCCAGTACTTTTTCCTTGTGTGCTCCTGAGCTGGCTCTGCTGATCTCACTTGTCCCTCCCAAGCTGGCCACCACCTCTGAACACTTCAACACACCAACCTGCAAATTAAAGAGATGTGATTTTCCTTCTTCCCCCAAGATCAGCGGAAGCTACACAGAGCAGCAACCATCACAAGGGCTGGAGCCCAGCACAGCACCCTCAGCAAGTGAACATTTTCCTCAGAGTGATTGGGAATTACAGACCCAAGAGCATGAAAGCTCCTGCTTCACAGCTGTCCCAGCTTCCCTCCTCAGAAAAGCAGAACACAGGTTTGTGCCAACAAGGCTGCTGTGTACACACACACACACACCAGAGAGGTTTCCTGTAAATACACTTTAACAGCAAGCAAGAGATGCTACACAGCTAGGGCAGGGGGAGTGGAGGGAGGAGAGGAAATGCTTTTCTCTTACCCAAATGAAGCAACACAGTGACATCACCACTGCTGTGGTGAGATGCAGTCGGCTACCCACAGAACCATGGATGCTATAGATTTCTGAAGACAATGCAGAACACTCAAAAGACTCTGCTCTCCACTGATGCAGACTTTTGTTGGCACCACCACAGCCATTCCCACACACTGAGCTCTGGGAACACAGGGCCCTGGCAGCAGCTCAGACAAGTGAAGCTGAAGGGTCTGGCCATCAAATGCATTATTTTGCTTTTGACTGGAAATAACAAATGTGGAGCCGCACGGCTTCCTGTCTCACAAAGGCTGTACCTCAGGGCTTCCTCCCTTCTGACACCACATTTACTCACACACACCCAGAATGCATCAAACAGCACCTCAGAATAATCAGCCTCTGGATTTGCCTTACCTGGGGTCTTGCATCTGCAGCTGGTCTGGCCTGGACAAGCGCAGACCACGCTTCAGAGGGGCTCAAACTGCTACCTCAAAGAGGAGCATTAAGGTCACATTTTTACTCTGAAAATTTCAGGGGCAGGAACACAAAAAGATCAGTTCACACATTACCAAATGGCAGTGTTCTGTAGGGAAGACAAGACACAAGGTACTGAAGCAGAGCATGGGTGTGGGCAGGCGAGAACAGCAGCTCCCTGGGCTTGAGGGGAACGCTCCACGGACAAGACCCTCCCTCAAGACTCCCAAACCTTTCACAAGTACTAATGTGACAAAAACACTTAAAGGTGACATAAAATGGGAGAAATTGTCTACAATATATAGCACACGCCCCTTTGAAGCAAGATTTCAAGTTTAGACAATTCATTCCCAACATCTGTCATTTAGCCATGATCCAAAATAACTGTAACCTCCTGAAAGCCTCAGTCAGACCCTTCCAGAGAAAACCAAAGGCTTCATTTCCACCAGTTTATAACTGGAAGCAAAGGTAGGTGAAGAAAGTTAGAGAAGAGATGGTTTGGGTTTAGTTTTTAAATTAGCAACACAGGAATGCATTGGAAGGAAAGATTTACATGCCTCTGTTCCTGAGGAGCTTGGAGATGTGCAGATGTTTCCCAAGGTAATGAGCTGTCCTATCTGCCACACCAGAGCTCTCAGGCTGTACTACTCTATGGACAAACTGTCCTCAAAGTTTGGGAGCTTAAAAACCAACTGGATGTGCTGCAACAAGCGGAGCAGAGTGAAGTACAGGACACAAAACGCTCCTGATTGCAGCCCAGCAGGGCCCAAGGCAAGTGCTGCATGCACACAGCAGCCCAAAGAGAGGACCATTCACACAGATCTTTAAAAGATGAGACCATGTTCAACAAAACATTAACCCTGCTTTAAAAGCTGTCTAGTATAAAAAGAAAAAGCAAACTGTGTGTTCCTCTTAGGGTCGCTATCAGTTATTTAAGTCACAGAATAAATCTTTTCATTCCAGAGAGATTTTGTACTTTAACTCCTTTAGATGAGCAGGAACCTGGTGTTGGATTTCCTAAAATAGAAAAGGATGAAAATACCCAGACAGGTAACTAAGCAATTTGAGCAACCAAAGCAATGCTAACTGCATCATTACAACTATTACAAGGCTGCTCAGAACATGCTCTATTTTCTCAGTGCTGGGGGAAACAGACTGATTCCACAGATATTATTTTGCTCATCTTGTCTCTCTTTCCTGTCAAGCAGCCCAACACACTCAGATTTGGGTCTCTCGCATAGTTACAAATGTTAAATCGAAGCTCTGTGATTCCAAGATGCGTCAGAGCTCCTTTCCCACAGTGGGGTGGGGAGTTTTGTTTGTTTGTTTCATTTCCAGAGAAGTGATCTCAGAAAGACAAATGTCAACTCTCTGCATTTGTCACAAGCCCCATTCGTGAGAACCACATTCATTTCACTCCAAAGTGAAAAATATCTCTTGGCATTGTAAGAATTCACATGGACTTCAAAGACAATATGAGAAGCAAGACTAAATACAAGTGCAGAGCCCTAAGTGCATAAATATACATGGAGTTTCAGGTTCTACATAGTGATTCTGAGAAATTCAGCATCAATCCTTAAAAATCACTCTCTTCTATTCTCCATTCACTACTGCACACTGGCTAGAAAACCCTGGTACCAAGCTGCATGTACCAGGTATCCCCCCACTGCTGAGGTGCATTTCAAGCTATACTTAACCAATCTGTATTTTGCTACACAGGAGACTGACAAGTTCAAGAGTCTCACCAACCATTCTAAACCATGAAGTATTAAGAGGTGAAAAAGCTATTTCTTCCCAGTTCCCTTCCATAGTGGTACCTGTGACAGACTATGACAGATAATAAAATACATGCAGTCCAAATCTTAGGTGAAATTTGAGTAGGTTTAAGCCATAGGAAAATGACAGGTGAACTCACAGAAGAGTTGTTACAGACATGAGAAAGTCACTATTGCATTCTCCAGCTCACCCTTCTGAGAACTCTGTTTCTGCCCAAATCAGCTCCTGCCCTCACAGGGACTCCTCGCTCACTGGGGCTGCAGACGAGTCACAGGTGTTCCAAGTCTGGACTAGTGAAAAAAGCTTTATTCCAATTTAAAACTGTACAGTAGCAATACAGACTGTTTACTGGATTTACACCTTCACAATAATCACCACTGTGAAAATCATTCTGGAGCTGTGCACAAGAGATTATTTGAGTCAGGAAATGCCAGATGGAAAATACTTGTGGCCAGAAATAAGGTCAGTAGTTTTCTCTGCAATCCCATCTAAAAAGAAAGTGAATTTACTGCTTTATGATACATCATAGATTTCTAGATTTTGAGTCCTCCTACTCAGGGAAATCTTCTGAGGAACCCACAAAGGTCAAAGAGAACCAGAAATTAGAGGTTCTTTCCTTGCTCAGTGCACATGGCCACACTCACCAGCAAGCAGCAACCCTGTTACTGTATTTATTGTGATGTTACATCTTTATGGGCCATCAGACCTTCCCACCAAAACAATTCAACAACTGCTATTATTGTTTGAAACTTCATGAACGAAGAGCTCAGCCTCTGTCAGCTGCACTAGGTGCTGGGTTTGGGAGGCACACAGCCCGATAGGAGCCCCTTGCCTGTACAGAAACCGGCCACACAAGAGCCAGCTGGGAGAGAATCACAGAATCACTCTGGTAGGAAAAGGCTTTTAAGATCATCAAGTCAAACCATTAAGACAGCATTGCCAAGCCCACCACTAAAACACGTGTGATCCACGATCAAGGCTCAAACCAAGATATTAAAACAGGAAAAACAGACAGGAAATAGGTTCCAAACATGCTTCAGTTTGGGCTCACATCAAAACACAGGCAGCAGACAGCTGTCCTTCAAAGAACGTTTTTAACAACAATAACAATGTCAGCAGGCAGACGTCCGAGTAGTGGACATCCTATTTACAAAACGAAAATCCTTACAGGCTTACATGAGCTGCCAAGCTGAAAACAGCGTACATGGCCTCGTGACTTACAGCCTCTTCTGCCAGGGAAAAGGAGAAGTTTATTGAGGGGAAGGAAACGAGACAAAAAAAAAAGACAAAAAAAGACAAACAGCACCGCACGTGGTGACATCCCTGCAGCGCCGGAGCGGGTGCGGGCAGCGGCCGGACCCAGCGGCCGTGGGGCGGCTCGGCAGCCTCGGCACCGCTTCCCGGGGCCCCGCAGCCCTGCCCCGGCCCCGGCAGTCCGCGCCCCCGGGGCTGGACAGGCGTGCCCGGTGCTCACCACAGCCTGCCCAGCAGGTGACACCTCAGCCTGCACTGGTAACGTGGATGTGTGGGCTCCCTGACCATGGCAGGAGGGTGGAACTGGGAGATATTTAAGGTCCCTTCCAACCCAAACCGTTCCATGTGGCTTTGGAAGTTCCAATGTCAAAACGCACAGGCACCATCCATCAGGCACTCTGCGCCAGTGCCAAAAGCTGAGCTTGAGCCAAGCAACAGCAAAGTCTTGAAAATTCCAGAGGTGGTTAAGAAGCTGCACATAATTTGGCAGTTTAATTTCTTCTCAGCTCCAGATCTGGTAAGGTAAGGCTACAACTTTCAAAGCTCAGTTTCCTTCTCTCAGAAAGAAGTCAGCACCTCCTCTGCTTCTGCTCTCCCTCAAACCTCCTGTGCCTGCTGTGCAAACACACGCACACTGCTCTCACATCCAACAACGCTTTATTCCCACTTGTCATGCTTCACCTCATAGTACAATGTGGCGCCATTAGAAGATTTCCTGCAAATCAAATGGACAGACCTGCATGAAAATGTCTGGTACCCTGAACTGGGGAACACAGCTCTAAGGGGCCAAAGCAGCATGTTTTCAAGGCAACCCAACCTCAACTCATAAAGTACCATAAGACAAAGGCAATAATGGCAGACAATCTGCATTAAGAACAGAATAATGACTTTCAGAAGTTTCCCTACCAAAACTGTCTTTTGAAACACAAAGGAAGTGTTACTACAATTACATCTAGAAGTCAGAAAAACTTTGGAACACGGAAGGAGAAGGAAAAAAAAAGATACAAATACATGTGCAACATCACAAAACCACACCATTCAGCTCCAAAAGCAAATGAAAACAAAAAGCCAGCACCCAAATGATAAACCATATCACACCCTACCGGTTCAAAACCGTAGCACATCCATGTGCTAAAGTCCTGATGTCACCCAGGCATTGGGGTAAGAACTTTCAGTGACTTCCCCTGCCTACTGTGACAGCTCTCCTTCCTCAGTTTCTCTCTGATTACCATAAAAGTGTATTGGGAACACAAGGACAACTCTGGCAAGTGTTTCACTCCATCCTCCCTGCTCTGAGCTCCACATAATGGTTTGTTGGCACATCTGTCCCTCTGGAAATGCTTCCAGACGTGTCATCCCCCCAACACCACGTTCTGCTTGTTAAAGGCAAAGCCATTAAAGCACTGACCGGCAGTGACAACGCAGCAGGTCTGTGCAGAGGGTCCTGAGCTACAACCATCGCTGGCCGAGAACACAGCACTGACAAAACATGGCTGGAGTCACCAAACAGACCCACTCGTATTTTCCACTTTCAAGTTTTACTCCAACAGTGTATTTTTAAATTCAGATATTTCTTCTTTTCTCCAAACACCTTCCAAGGAAATTCAGGAGTTTGGTGTTATACATAGACCCAGTGCCATTATCACTTGCACTACACACACACTAAAAAAAAAGACTTAAAAATACCAAGGATTTCTGATTAAATTTTTCATTGATCTCTGAAAATGGGTTTAGGTGCAGGGGCAAAAATATCAAAAACTCTAAGAGTATGCAGTTTTATAATATTTTTCTATACTAAATAGCCTAGTAATTTATTACTTGCTACAAGAGATGTAAAAGTTGTCAGCAAGGCAATAATCTGGAATTTTACTTGGCAGCATCCAAAAAAAAAAACCTTGCTAGATCATTTCTCCTAAATGAGGTATGCAGTACACAGAACTGAAGAATATAATTACAACAGCAAAGAGTCATTGTGTCCTATAAACCAGCTGTCCACTAGTAAAGAAAAAACGCACCAAGAAAACCCAAAGCTTTTCTATCAAATACACACACAATTCACATAAGTAAAAATTAAATCCATTGTCTATAGATTATGAATTGAGAGGAGATCGCAGCCATTACCTCGTGGTTATCCTTACTCTGATTTGCCCATATCTTATGATAAAGTGTCTCCATGGAATTGCTGGAATCTCATCTGTCAAAACAATGCCGATCCAACACTTCCAAGGTGTGCAGAACCCGGCTGATGGTCCCCCCGGAGGTGGGGAGGGGCACCTGCCGGGGAGGGGAGGGGATGGGACGGGACGGGCCGGGCCGCGCCGCCGGGCACGGACCCCTCGGCTGTCCCCGGGCTGGCGGGGCCGAGGCGCTGGGGCAGCGTCCGGGCAGCGGAGCGGGGCGGCCGAGCAGCCGCAGGGGCGCAGCGTTCGCACCCTGTCGCTTCCCCCGTCTTTATCGTCTTCCTTGTAGCGGAGAAATCATCGATCCCGTCGGCGGCAGCGAGCGCCCGTCAGCACGGAGCGGCCCCGCGCCGGGTCCGAGCCGGATGGGAGCCACGGCAGCGGAGCCCCCGCGCTGCCCGCCCCAGCGCCCCGGGGCCGACCGGGGACACCCTCCGTGTGCGCGCCCTCCCGACCTCCTCCCAGAGGTACCGACCATCTGTAA
The DNA here is from genome assembly GCA_013400235.1 of Oriolus oriolus. Taxonomy (NCBI): domain Eukaryota; kingdom Metazoa; phylum Chordata; class Aves; order Passeriformes; family Corvidae; genus Oriolus; species Oriolus oriolus. The sequence goes on along the minus strand of VXBT01001131.1, from coordinate 390,982 downwards.
AGGAGCACGGTGCTGCTCCAGCAGCAGTGACCACATCCCCGGGGGCTGCAGCCTTGGCTGGCCATGGCCTTCCAGCTGCCACTCTGGGCGCTCTGCTCCGGCATCCCCAGGGATGCTCCCGGGGCCCTCCTGAACCACCCGAGTGGATCCACTGAGGCCAGAGGGCTGAGCAGGACAGGAGATGTGATGTCAAGAGAAGTGCAGTTTCTGATTAATGGATCTTCAAAACACAACCAATACAACCTGAAAGCTCTAGGGCTCCCTATTCCCTCGTCAGTGGATACTCCCCACCTGCCCGCCTTACTGACAGGGCTGCAGCCGCGACCACAGCCTGTAACCCGTGCCCTGCTGTACAGAACACCCTCCCCTCGCCCAGCAGAGCTGTCCTCCCCTCAGGTGCTGGAGTGGTGGGTAAATTCCTCTGTGATGCTTACAGCAAGCAAGCAAGCAAGCAGGAGAGCTTTTCCCCTTTCTACCCATTTTTTGTGCCAGATCCTCTCCCTGTGCTGCATCTCTGGGACAGTACGAACGCGAGGTACTTTGGAGTTGGGTTGCAAACAAGTCTAAAATTAACAGCAGCACACTACAAATGAGCTTATGTTTAAGTGTGCTACGTACATGAACAGGCAAACCAAGTGTCTTTTGTCTCTAAGCAATTCTCTAGTCAAACAATAGGTAATTTGAAAGCTGCGGCTGAACTAGACAATAGCAAGAAAGTACTGGTATAAAAGGTTGGTACTAACCTACACTGTCTCATAATAATTATTTTCATGCATCCAGCTGTGCTTGCCAAAGGCAAGGACCCAACAAGTCTGATAAATAGGCAATAGCTTAAAAAAACCCCAAACCAAATCAGTAAATCCTTTTCACACAGCCTTGTTTCAATTTAATTCCAGGTTTCCCTTAAAACCTACATAGTTAAACTAGACTCAGTCTTTAAGCCCAGAGGATATGATGTTCTTGAACCACCTGCAGAGTGTGTGCATGCAGTTAACAAACCTGTAAGTTGATCTGATTCAGAAGAAGCCCAAACCCTGAGTTTGCTGAAGTCCCTGTCAGTCGGCAGATGGATGCAAACGGTGCCTCCGGCCCCCGCCGAGCGCCCGCGTTGGCCACACTCCAGGGGACAGCAGACTTGGCCTGTGTGAAGAGCAAGGCAGGTGCCCAGCAGCAGCAGGACAGGAGACGCAGGAGCCATGTGTTCCTGAGCCTCAGGGTGGGCTGAGTCTCCTGTAAAGTTTAAGCCAAAATGTATTTGTGTATATTTGAAACCTGGACTGAACAGTTTGCCTGAGCGTCCTACACGCTGCAGCCGAAACAGCGCTGTATATAACAGACACACTGCCCCTGCCAGAGAGCTCCTGATGGGGAAAGCGAGTGCAAGCAGGTGCCCAAATGCAACTGGATACTGAAGAGGGGCCTCCTGATTTGGCAGGGTGCTGTATGTTACCTAGGCATTACCTTAAAAACCAGCAAAACAGAAATACACCCAGAAGGAAAAAAAAAAAAAACAAAGCCCAAACCCAAGAAAACAAAACAACAACCAAAAAACCCAAGAGAGCAGCTCAACATTGCTGGCTTTAGAAAAAAACCTGCAAAAATAAACCCTCTGAAAACTTCCTTTATGGAGAGCAGATAATCAGATAGAGCAGCCAAGCTCGTTTCTGAACCCCCCCACTTCTCCACTCCCTCGGGGGCTGGGACGAGCAGAGCACTCATCAAATTACAGAGATCTGTCATCCTAAACCCTCGCGATCGAGTGACAGGGGATGCACCGAGACATCTGCAGAGCTCTACAGAAGGGCACAGGGAAGAAGAGCCTTTACAGCATCCTCCAGCCAGGGCTGGCTGGGCACTGGGGCTCCCGGGCCGGGGCTGGCCGGGTGCCCGGGGCTCTCCAGCATCCGGGCTGCCGCGGCACCGCCCCACGGGCAACCCCGGCACCGCCTGAGTGCCACCATGCCCGCGCAGCAGAAGAAGCTGATCTTCTGCACGGCCGGGGTGCTGAGCTTCGCCTGCGCGCTGGGGGCGGCGGCGGCCGTGGGCGCGCAGCGGTGGGTGCGGGGTACGAGCCTCTGCGCCACCGGAGCGCTGCTCGTCAACGCCAGCGGCCCCGAGCTGCACAAGTTCATCGGCGAGATCCAGTACGGGCTCTTCTCCGGGCAGCGGGTGCGGCAGTGCGGCCTCGGCGGGAGACCCTTCCAGTTCTCATGTGAGTACCGACGGCGTTCGAGTCCTTTACAGCGCGCTGCTGCCCCGAGCCCGGACACCGAGCCCGGCAGCGCGGGCCGTGCCAGCGACGCTGCTCTTACAGCGCTCTGATCTGCAGGGCCAATAACTTATTTTATTATACTAGTACAGCCTGGCTAATGTCTTCAAGAACCTATAACATAGTTGCACAGATATCCACATTCCAAAAGATTTATACTATTACTTTAAAAAAGAATATTTGGGGGGTTTAATTAATCTGTCATCTTCCTCTGTGTGTCAGCATTACAACATCACCTCTGTGCTGCCAAGAAGAATAAACTAAACCAGCAAGAACCTCAGGAAAGAGCTGGGGCACTGGCTGCTACTGAGAAACAAAGCAGCCCAAAAGCTCTCAGTCTGTGGCACTAATTGGAAGAAAGACAGGGGGAGGCTATCTGGGGAATGCTAGCTGACTGGGTACCTGGCACGCAGAATGTCAGACTGTTAGCAATGGCTTCACTTTGCATTCATGACCTATTAATGTTCAGGGATAAGAAGATCAATTAAAAAATGATCAAGTGAGACACATTTGTATCCAGCAGCACATGGAACAGGCAGTAAAAGCCAGCTGCTGTGCGTACAATACATCACCTGAAGCTGCTACAGCACACTGTTTGTAATCCTTCTGCTACAACAGCACATGCAAATTGCTCACATCAGAGATTTAATGCAAGGGAAGGTTACCAGACTAGGTACCAGAAATTATTTACTATACAACATTTTCCCAAAATAGTGGACCAAGTTAATTTAATATAGTAGTAGTAGTATTTGCTCTGTCTAAATTCCATCACTAGTCTCATTATACAGCTGAAGTTCCCTCTTGATTGCTTTGTGTGCCATCCCAGTGTGCAGTTATTGCACCCTGGGTGAATTTTCAGAGGAGTCTATGCAATCCCAAGGATTTGGTTTACTGCAGTAGGTGGGACTTAAGACCCAGGGCTGGTCCAGCTGCCAGCAGCTCTGGGACTGACACTCAGGCTCAGTCAGTGACAGCTGTGAGGTACAGCTGGATGGGGACAAGCTGCAGCCAGGGCAGGAGTGTTCACCTCAGAGAGCACTGAGAACGAGATGCTGACCCTGTTCCCTGGGGCTGCAGCAGCTCCCTCCCATCACCTCGGTACCTCGGAAGCTCACCAGGAGCATCCCAGAAAGCAGGACAAACATAAAATACACAGCCACAGCTTAATGCACTCACTGCACTTCAGCATATCTGAGGAGAACAGACACAGAAAATAGGCTAAATGATTTAGTTCTATGCTTGTTCCCATTAAATGCTCCCCTCTGACCACTATATCTCTTTTAATTGTAATATGAATTTGTTCTGCCAGCAAACCCAGTTCAGCTGGGGAAAACTTCTGCTCCATTTGTTCCCGCTCATTCCCATCAGTTTCTAGGTCAGCGGTTCATTTTCTAAAGGTCTCTGCCATGCACAGCACACACAGGTTCATTCAGGACCATGAAGGAATGTTCTCCTTTCAAGACAACATTGCTTCTGGAATTAATTTTTCCTGGTGCATCACATATAAAATTTTAACGATATAACCAGCTATAGATGCAGGTGCCAAGGGGAGGATTCAATACCATGCCATAACTTGTTTTCTTGAAATAAACGATACAAAACTGTATTGTTAAATACACAGCTTTGCATGTTTTCCCAAAACATGAGATAGTGTCACAGGACCTAACGCTATTCCTTGTAGGAATCCTGCACAGGAAAGCACTGGAAGGGGCTCTAAGGTCTCCCTGGGGCCTTCCCTTGCCCAGGGAACACCCCCAGCTCTCCCAGCCTGGCTGCTTGGCCTGCTCTGGACTCACTCCAGCAACTCCGTGTTGTTTTGATATTGGGGCCCCCAGGGCTGGAGGCAGCTCTGCAGATGGGGTCTCGCCTGAGCAGGGCAGGGGGCCAGAATCCCCGCTCCCCTGCTGCTGGCAGTGCGGGATCAGCCCAGGGCACGGGGCAGTTCTGGGTGCACGTGGCCAAAGCACGAGGAGCCCCTCACCCACCAGCACCCCCCGTCAGTGCTCAGCACATTCCCCACCCGCCTGTGCTGGGATTGCCCTGACCCACATGCAGGACCTTGCACCTGGCCTGTCGAACTTCATGAGTTTCGCAGACATTTGTTTCATTAATTTCCCTTTCATTTAGTCAGGGAGATAAATGGACTTGATACCCCATTAGCTGCTGCTCTGTGTTCCTGCATGGAGCTGCAGAGCAATTTGCTGGTAAAGACTTCACAAGGAGGAGTAATTGATGTGAGGCTGCTTTACTCTCCACACATTACAGCCACAGCAAACCAGCACAAGGCATTGTTACCTCGCTTTAGTCACGCCCCCATGGATCGGGAGCAGTGAAATGTATTTCACAGTTCCTTCCAAAATACTTGTTCTTGCCAAACAAACAGGAATTTTTAAAAATCATTCTCTCATGTTTTCTGAATGACTATCCCTGTGTCCTAGACAAACAGGACCACAATTTGAAATAGTAGCTTAAAAGCTGCATAAAAATATTTAGAATAAATTATTCCTGAATTTGTGCATCCATAATCACAGCATAATTTCATTTCCTACGTCACAACCCGTTGTGGGATCTCATGAACATAAATGAAAAAGTCTAAAGAAAGACTTATTGTCCCACACCCAAAGAAGAGCGGATGGCCAAGCCTTCAGCCAAGGGAGATCAGCCCCATAGCACTGGCACTGCGAGAGGCCTCTGTGACACCTCGCGCCAGACCTGCCTCCTCAAATACAACTTCTTGGTTTTTCCCAGAAGATCCCATTAAGGACCAAATACCACCCACAGAAAGGGAAGGAGAGGCTTTCCCTGGAGCTGGTCTCTCTCTCCTGGCCAGTCTATGCTTCTGAGTTTCACAGAATTTTTCTGTCTCCAAACATCCATGAACAACCATTTCTAGTTAATAACTTCATCTGGTTGCATTTAGAAGAGCAGGATTAAAACAATTGTCACAAACGAGCAGGGACCCCCAGCCTGACTTCAGGGACAACTTTGCCTCATGTGTATAATAATGCTATGTTTGTTTTGTTCTCAGTTTTTCCAGATTTGCTCAAAATTATCCCTGCAAGTATCCATGTTAGTGTCATTCTCTTCTGTTCAGTACTGATTGTCTTTGCTCTGGTGGGAGCAGGGTTCTTCATGTTCAACGCTTTTGGCAGCCCCTACGAGACACTGCACGGCCCCGTCGGGTTGTACCTGTGGAGCTTCATCACCTGTGAGTACCAGCAGCCTGTCCTGAGGGCTGGCCCCAAGCCGAGCTCACTGCTCACCGTGAGCCTCTGTCAGCGGGGAGGGCGAGCTGGGGACTGCGGCTGCATTGACTCTAAACTGGCAAAATCAAGCCAGGCAGGAAGGCAGGTGACTCTGCTGTGTCAAAACATGTGTTTTCCAAACTGAATTTGAGAGATAAAATGGGGAAATCCTGCACGAGGGTGGGTGGCAGGATGGGAATGGGCAAGCAGCTGCAGGAAGCCAGGGTAGAAGGGCCCCAGAGCTGGGGCGGCATCACAGACACCCAACACACAGCCAGAACCAGGAACCACACCAGAGTAGGAAAAGAGGGGAAAAAACCAACCAGAATATGTCAGTGATGCAGCTGCTCCCACAACAGGAGGGTTCCAGATGATGTAAGCGGGGTCACCACTCAGGGCAGCACAGCCTTCCCCAGGACGGGAGAGCCGGGGGCTGGCAGCCGCTCGCTGCAGCAGGGTCTCTGAGAAGAACGCTGCCATGCAGGGACAGCACGGGGTCCCTGTCCCTCTGCCACACACCCGCTCTCTGGGCTGCTGGCTTGGCTGACAGGCAGATTTACCCTGACTTTACAAGGTATTACATGTTACAATCATAGTTTAGTGAAGGACTTCGGTACCTGTTTATCCTCAGGGATGCAGAGAGCTCCATTGTGCTCAACGGGACAATGAGCAACTTAAAGCTGAACATGAGCACAGATAACTTTGCTGGCTCAGGGCACTAAAGCAGCCATGCTAAATATTCCTGGTCCTGAGCCAAATTCAATTGGAGAAGCTTACCCGTTTCAATAGCCATTGACCAGGATTCCAAAAACAATCCCTGTTAAAGCTAAGTGGCCATAAAAACATTCTCCATGTGGTATTTGGCTGCAGCATACATCATACAGCATGGCTGAGGGATTGCTGAGGTGATGAGCATCTCCCCCTCCCTTTCAGGTTCCTGTGGTTGCCTCATCATGATTCTCTTCTCCTCAGAGGTGAAGATCCACCACCTTTCAGAGAAAATTGCTAATTTCAAAGAGGGAACTTTTACATTCAAGACTCACAGTGAACAGTTTGCAAATTCCTTCTGGACCATCCTGGTTTGCTCCCTGGTGCAGTTCCTCAATGCCCTGCTAATCCGAGTTGCTGGATTTGAATTTCCCTTTTCAAAATCAAAAGATTCAGGGACAATCACAGGAGCAGTTGACCTGATGTATTAAAATTATGGAATTTAAGAACTTTTCAAGTAAAGAAATTTGTCACTATTACATCAACAACCACCAGATGTACCAACTTGTGAATGATTAACTCTGAGAAGGTAAAAAAGGGAAGTTTCAAATAAGTGTCAGTATGGTGTATGCAGTGAACAAAAGAAGATGTGCTGTATGTTAATGTCCGGATGGAAAAGCCCTCTTTCTTGGGGTAAGACCCTATTGAGACTTTTTTCCTGTAAACTGTTTGAAAAGTGACTGGTACGAAGAAACACAGGAACGTCAGCGGCATTACACTGAATCTGGGACATCCTGTCAATGGGTTGCAGTAGAAACACACACTCACCAGCAGCAGCTTTGCCATTCAGCCCCGGTGAAGGCAAGGATGACCATGTCAGAGCAGCAAGGCCCAAGGACACCCAGTAACCCCACAGACACCCAACAAGGGACAGTGTAATGCACAGGCTCTGCCCCAACACCCCTCAGACTCCAGCTCACATGGTGCTCAGAGGGCAAAACCCAAACACTTGCACTTTGATCTGGCTTCACATGCATGGCAACAGCATCATTTCTCTCCATAAAACTCTCTGGGTTTTTTTCTTTTAACAAACCAGACTATACTCCAAACCCAGAGCCCTGGGAGCCCTCATTTCCCCAGCATGGCTACAGCTTGGTGACAAAGCTGACGCAGCACACCAGATGCAGGGGAGATGCCACGTGCTGCTGCTTGCCCGAGGGAGGCAGCCAGGCTTGGCTCTGCTGAACAAACCCTCTTTGCTCCTCAGACAAAGGGCGTTTCCCAGAGCAGAGCGATGGGAGTGAGCCCAGGTGCCTTCACCTTCCACCGCCCCCTCCAGAGAGTAGCCCGGCAAGTTCTCATCAAACACCACCAGTAAACCAAGCCAGAACCTCTGGCAAAAGGCAGCAATAGCACAACAGACAGGCCCTGTGCAGGCTGCAGCTCAGCAGGGACTGAGGAACAAACACTGAGGGCCTGGCACGGGAAGCCAGGACAGACGGATGCATCAGCCCCCACCCCCCCCCAAACATCCCCAAGTCAGCTAAAGCAACAGATGCTTCCCCAGGCAGAGCCAGCCCAGCCACAGACAGGCAGAGCACCGTGCCACCAAACACTGCCTCTGTGGGGTTACCTGGCTGCCTTGGAGATGAGGTGCTCCTCACAGGTCACAGAAACAGCCCTCAGAACAAACAAAGGTGGAGAGACCTTGCCCCATTTATCTGCAGGGGCTGCACCCAGCTGTGGGTGAGGAGCAATCCCACCAGCTGGAGGTGAGGAGCAATCCCACCCAGCACCCACGCAGTCCCCGGGTACGGCTCAGGCCCAGGTACCAGGTATCAGAGCCCTCTGTGCCTCAGGATCTACCAGCCCACGAGGCCTTATTGACTCTGATGTCATTTTTTACACTTTTACTGTGAAAGGAAAAACACTGCTGGGTTATTGTAAAGGTTTGTCAGCTGTACCCTTTCCCAAGGTAGCTCTGCCCCTGCATCTCCCTGGATTTTAACAATGTGGAAGGGCTTCTGCAAACCAGCAAAACTCCCAACTTTTTTTATCATTTTCTTCTTAATCTATATACATGTTCTTCCCAATGTTAATGTATGTTCTTAAAACATAATTTGCATTGCATCTCATGGCATTGTTTACTACACAGCAAACCCAAACCCGTTCCTTTGCTGTGCAGAGAAGGACAGCCCCAGCCTGGGGTCTGAGTGTCCTCACGGGGGTCACTGTGCCCAAAGCCCGGCTCGACCTCCCCCACATCCCCCCTAAGCCCGAGCACCAGCCCAGCTATTCCTGAGGCAAACAACAACTTCTTACCAGCAAAATAAAATTAAGACAATGTTTGTGTGTTTGACTGGCTGGAAGAGCAGGTATGGTCCGCCCAGTGCAAGCCAGGAGGGAGCCCCAGCACGGACCCTGAGGGAACCCCAGAAAAGACCCCGGGGGAGCCCCAGCATGGACCCTGGACCTCCTTCCATCCGTGAAAATGCCCCCGCTCCTGCCCCGTGCTGGAAAATGCCCCCGCTCCGGCCCCACGCTCCTGCCACCCGCAGGCAGCCCCCCACGGGCAGCCGGCGCTGCCGTCATCCCCGCTCTGCTCCTGCGGCATTAAACATTGATGCTGCCGGCACAGCGAGCGCAGCAGCGCGGGCACGGACGGGCTCTCCCGGCAGCTCCGTGCGATGTGACCGGGGGGGGGACGGGCAGGGAGGTCGGTGCCCCGCAGCAGCTCCAGTGCCCGGAGCATCACTCGGAGCATCGCCCGAGGGGAGCGCGGCGGCTGCGATGGGTGAGCGGGGGGCTGAGCGCGCTGCGCCGACAGAGCTGGAGGAGATCACCAGCAGAATCTCTGATCTGACCAAATGGAGAGAAATCTTCCGTTTCCATGGGTAAGATTTTTATTCTGCTTCTTTAACACAATTTTAATTCCAGGTGGTTATTTAATGTAATTTTTAAAGTTATGTTTTATTATGAAACTTATGTGGCAATGACAAAAGGTCTTCATGTCCTCAGTAACATAAATGCTACAGCTCTTACTCTTCCTTTGTTCTGGGGTTCTCTTCTGGTTGGACTCTGGTTTCTCCACATGCTAGCAATACCTCTTTTGGGTGTTTTAATTTGTACTTTATTTTATGTTTTCAGCTTGGAAGTCAGCAGCACAACTCATCAGGTAACTCCTTTTCCAAAGGTAACATTTTGTGTTTGTCTGGTGAGTTTTGGGCTGTCCTTGGTTGGCACACTGAGGAGGTCACACATCCATACCTGAAGCTCAGGTATCTATGGAGATTCATTTCTCATGCTGTTTCTGTTGAGAAACAGATGTTTTCTTCAGATATTTTGAAATCAAAGGGGCAGACCAGTCCAACACTTGATTAACCTTTCTGTCAAAAACTAATGGTCTTCACAGTGAGTTTTAGAATACATGAAAGGGGAAAACAAACCAAGATCTCCAAAATGTAAGTATTTGGAAAACCTGCTGTGCCCTTAGGTTGGGAGACACTGAAGGGTATTCCCTGTGATTCAAACACAGCGCTTTTACCCGCTCCAGTCATTAGCTCGTAGGGATGTGTTGGGAATGTCTGAAAACAGCTGGAAGTCAAGGGCACCCACGTTCCAGGGCAGCCCGTGCCCCCCCGCTCCCCTGGCAGCCTACAGCCAGGCGCTGTGCCCACCCTGGGGTACTGGGGGGAGCACTCGGTGCATGGGGCAGCAGCCCTGGGGTGGGCACTGTCTGCTCCTCTCCCTGCAGCGAGGACGGAGCAGTGCTGGCGATGGACTACCCGGAGCTGGGGAGTCCCCAGGGCCGCAGCCCCCCTCCACCGCCGCCCAGCCCCTCCTGCTCCCTCAGGGTGTGGGCGGCCGCCCCATCTCCCTGGACACGGCAACGGTGAGCTGCCTGCTGAATTAAGTATGAGCTGTAATTGAATCTCCTGAAGGGAAGGAGACTGGGTAGCCTTACACGGTGTTGTGACTGCAGGCTTCAGCCTGCTCTCAGCTGAACAGGGTGTGGAATGGGGATGGACCATTTAGGAGACTCTTAACAAACACGGCTGGAATGCAGCCTTAAAGCTGATGCGCAGTAATTCTCAGGGGAGAACCAGCCAAATGACAGCTGGCAATGCTTCCCTGCACTTTGGGACTTCCCTGACAAACAGCCTCAGGACAGGAGGCAAGATCATGGAATCATAGAATTTTTTGGCTTGGAAAGGGCCTTTAACACCACCAGTGAGGGATTTCAGCTCCCGCTGAGTGCCTGGCCCCACAAGCACTGCTGCCAGGTGCTGTTGTCCGACAGCTTGGCAGTTCTGTGGGCAATGGCAGGACGGGCCCCAGTGCAATCTTCCCCAAAATGTGCACTGTACCCAAGTGTAAGTTATTGCACACTACAACCAAGCTTCACCAGAGTAGCTAAGTGCTGAGTGAAGTGCTTGCATTGAGCTCAAAACATCACCTTTGCTCTGAAGTTGGGATATCTAGGCAGACAGTGTGACACTGCTCTGCGGGCACCCGCACCGCACCCGCACCGCGAGACCCCCTGACGTTACCGACTCTTCGTGCTGGGATGAGAGATCTGACCCGGCCCCTCTGCCTCCTCCTCCACAGAGGCTGCAGAAGCTGCTGTTCAGGAACGTGACCCCCGTCTTTAGCTGCGAGTGGGCAGCAGCGCACTTCAGGTTCCGCCCACCACACTCCGACCTGGCCTACGCGCTGGAGGCAGGAAAGGTAAAAGTGACACACAGCAGCTGGCACCTGCTGCTTGGTGTGTCAGACACGTGTGGGAGCTGGCAGCCGGTGCGGGGGGCCTCAGCAGCACACACACCTGCATCTTGCACACCTGCATCTTGCACTGCTGCACATCTGCACCCTGCACACCTGCACCTCGCACACCTGTACCCCACACACCTGTACCCCTCACACCTGTACCCCTCACACCTGCACCCCTCACACCTGTACCCCACACACCTGTACCCCTCACACCTGTACCCCTCACACCTGCACCCCTCACACCTGCACCCTGCACACCTGCACCCCTCACACCTGCACCCCTGCACACCTGTACCCCACACACCTGTACCCCACACACCTGTACCCCTCACACCTGTACCCTGCACTCCTGCATATCTGCACCCTGCACACCTGCACCTTGCACACCTGCACTCCGCACTCTGCCCACCTGCCAGGCTGAGCTTTCCCCACCGGCCCGGCTGCCAGGGCTCCAGCTGCAGCCCCTCCACAGCTGTCCCTGCACGGGAGCTGCTGGCACGAAGCTGGAGTGGGATGGATGGCTTGGAGCCAGCAGCTGGCTGCGGGCATGGACTGTGATACCCTGGTGTGAGAGGCTCCTGGGGAGGACTCAGGAGAGACCCAGCAGGTTGCAAAAAGCCTGTTTCTTTTCCAAGAATTAGACTTACCTAATTCTTCCTGCCCCACCTAGACATCCAACAAGTCAGGTCACCTAGACTATCATTTCTGAGAGCGAGGTTTTCTTCTTCCTTATTTACCATCACAACACTGCACCCAAAAAAGCAGAAGGCCAAGATACACACTCAAACTGTAAATCCCCTAAACTTGTCTGGAGGCTGAAATGCTGAGTACAACCATGGGTGCCACTCCCCGCATTCCAAAGCTGTGTGCCTACAGAGGGACCACAGCCCTGATGTGTGTGTCAGCACAGTGGGGAGCGGGCACAGGCACTCCTGTGCGTGGCCTCACATCAACCCTGGGCTGCCTCAGGACCTCTGTCCCTTTGCTGTGAGGCTGGAGGGGCCAAAAAGCAAACCATGGGGCTCCCAAGCACACACGGTACCTGGAGCTGGGGGCTATTCCCTGGGGGCTATTGCATGGGGTGGAGTGCTGCAACAGAGGGAGGGCACCCACCCACGGGAGGCACCCACCCACGGGAGGCACCCACCCACGGGATCCCTGCTGCCCTCAGCACACAGCCAGGGCTACCCTGCAGCTTCTTCTCCATAAGGGCTTCTTGCTGTCCCGCTGGCCAGGGACTGCTGGGAGTGACGTGTGCTTGTTCAGACTCCTCACACGGCAGGGATTGTTTTTCTGCTCCTAGGGAGGAACAAGAGCCATTCTGGTGGCTGTACAAGCACACATCATCTCATACCTGCTCTTCACAAGAGAGACAGAATGTACTCACCTGGAAAGGTAAGTTGCTGGGCCGCATGGGACACGTGAAAATTATTTCCATGCACTGCTTGTTCAGCGCCAGCCTCTGGGTTCAGGCAAACCAGATCCAGGTTCAGGTGTGCAGCTACAGGTGGGGATATGCACTGGGAGAGAAGCCTTGGCTGATCCCCAGGCAAGGCTTCTTCCCACCAAATCCTCTGATTTCGGGACAGTGGCATGTGCCTTCCACCTCCCTGGTGTCACGTTCACAGCCCCTGGTTTCCCCCTGGCACAGGCTGTGCCGGGTCGGGCAGTGGGAGCAGGGGCAGGCACTGGCCACGGCTCTGGCAGAGACCCTGTGGGCAGCAGGAGGAGGTGGCAGAGCTGTCGTCTGCCTCATCACTGCCCCTATCACCATGATGTCATGTGAAGGCTACAGAGCCAACATCTTCACAGAGAGAGTGAGTATGGAACCGTCTTCTGCCAACGGGATTTTCCTTAAAGAGACCTTTGGCCTGAAACATAGAACCTCCTACACCCGCTCCCTCGCTTACGCTGCACCACAAACAGTGCTGCACCACCCCAGACCCAGGTCTTGGCGCAGCCCATGATACATCCACCTCCCCTTCACCAAAGGCCCATCTTCCTTCTCCTGCAAAAAGGAGAATCCTGTCAACACAAAGCTGCTCCCCTGAATCCCTGCATAGAGCCCACGGCTGGGGAAGGGGCAGAGCAAACCCTTGCATTGTTCTTTCACTTGACTAACGGAACCATAAGATTCAAAAGTTCAGCTTTTTGGTATAATTCATGTCTCCTTTACACCACCCTCCTGGTGCTCATGCCCAGCAGATCCAGCTGTTTGAGTTCTTGGAGAAAGCCGCTGCTCTGGCATTCATCTCTGATCACATAAACTGTGTAAGTGGGAATAACTGACTTATCCAAGTTATTTTATTGCTAAATTACATCCTATTTCCCATTCAAATTGGGCATTTTGGACACAACAGTGTCATCATCATCAGGACATTCACACAGTTAATGTACAGTTAGTTCATGGATCATTTCCAGCCTTTCCAGTGGGAAGGGATCCTGCTCCCACGTAAATTCCTGTGACTTTACCCATTATTCCAGCTCTCTCAGCCCACAAACACTGGGGAAACAGGGCAGCATTTTGTACATCATTCAAGGATGTGATTCTTTGCAGCTTCAGCAAAAATATGGGAAAAATTGTACAAAACCCGTTTAGCCAATAACTGGAAGTTTCTTCTTTTTTTACCTGATTCTATTCAACAAAATCAGTTACAAAATCTTCCTGGAATAACACCTTACTCATCTAACTTAACACACTCACCTAAGGCTGTATTGAAGCAGAGGAATTGTTTTAATTAGGTATTATTTACTGACCATAATTCCTCCCCTGTGATCTCTTATTTCTTCTTCCAGTTCAAAGGTGAAGGAAGCCATGGAGTGATCCTCTTTTTATACAGTTTACTTTTCTCTAGGACACTTGAAAGGTATATTTCACTTTTTAAACATTTTCCTGTAGTCTGGTTACATCTTCTGAAATGGCTTTTCCCTTCCTCCCATTCCCGCTGGTCAGGCAGGGAGGTGCAGTGTTGCCTCTGGCACAGGCCCAGTGCTGCCCTGATGATCTGTGCTTGGCCGTACAGGGTCCAAGAGGATTTGGGTGACACGGCTCCTCTGTTAAACGTCAGCTCTGGAAACGTCACCTGTACAGAGGTAGGATCAGCCACATGTCTCAAGTTTTCTGGTTTTATTATTCCCACATCTGATTTAGGAAAAAATTGTCACTTGTTAATTAATCCAAAGAAGAAAGAAGCACAAGGTCATAAAAAATATTTCACGATTTTAATCATGACTGTGCACTTAAAAAACAGATAATGATGATGATGATGATAGTAACAATGATTTTTAAAAAGCCACTGGCAGCCTGGCATTCCCCTACTCGCGGCAGACATGACAGAGCTGGGAGCAGGACATCACCTGCACAGGGTGTTTGCCCCGCGTCCCCACGGTGTGACCGCGGGCTGTTCCCCCGCAGGCCGTGCTCAGCCTGCTCCTGACAGGACGAGCGAGCCCGCGGGAGCTCGGTGGCGGCCTGGAGCCACAGTCCGGCACCGGGGCCGGTGAGGCCCCGTGGCAGCGGGGCCCCGTGGGCTTCCTGCGCTGGGAGCGGGCGCCGGCGGAGCGGCAGGTGAGCAGGGACAGCGCCGTGGGCAGCGGGACCGGGCCGGAGCCCGCGCTCGGCACAGCCCGGGATCCTGCGAGGCTCCCCCTGCCCAGGTGAGCCCCGCGCTGCGGACGCCCCGGCTGCCCGTGTGGCTGTGCAGCGTCTCGGGCAGGCACAGCGTGCTCTTCGGCACCGACAGCCGGCTGCTCTCCGACTGGAAAGCCGAGAGAATTTTCCACCTGTACTTCTACAGTGGGCAGCAGGAGCAGACCCAAACAGCCCACCTGACAATAGGTACGGACCCAGGCTTACCAGGGACTGAGGTATGGGCGTCACAGACAACTGTCGTTCCTGTGTTACGTACTCAATACAAAGTTTAAACACACCAGGAAGGAGGACTGTTTCATGATTAATTCAAAATTCATAATAACCTTCTCTCCAACTGCCGTGGTTTTACCCCATCCAGCCCTCAAGCCCCACGCAGCCGCTCACTCACTCCCCCACCAGGAGGATCACGGAGAGAATTGGAAGGGTTGAAGCCGAAGAACTTGTGGGTTGAGATAAAGACAGTTTAATATGAAAAGCAAAAGCCACACACACAAGCACAGCAAAACAAAGAATTAATTCACTGCTTCCCATAGGCAGGCAGGTGTTCAGCCACCTCCAGGAGAGCAGGGCCCCATCACACACAACAGTGACTTGGGAAGACAAACACCATGCTCAAAAGTCCCCCTCTTTCTCTTTCTTCCCCCCACTTTATATACTGAGCATGATGTCATACAGCCTGGAATATCCCTTTGATCATTTTGGGTCCTCTGTCCTGGCCGTGTCTTCTCCCAGCCTCCCATGCACCCCCAACTTCCTCACCAGTGTGGCAGTAGGAGGAACACAAAAGGCCTTGGCTCTGTATAAGCACTGCTCAGCAATAACAAAAACATCTCTGTATCATCACCTGTGTGCAGCACAAATCCAAAATATAGCTCCATACCAGACACCGGGAAGACAATGAATTCTACCCCAGACAAAACCTGCACACCAACGCAGCGAGGCTGGGGCACAGCAGGGGCTATCTGCCTGGCTGACTGAGGCCAAACTCTGTCTTCCTGCTCAGCACCAGGTGCCACCGTGGCCCTCGTGTGCCCCCACCAAGTTTCACATCCCCCCAGGACAGATAAACTGCTCCTGTAGCAACACTGGGTTGTGAACCAGGTTTCGTGCTTGGGGTGCAAGGTTCTTATTTCTCTGCCGCTGTCCGTCATTTGCCTCCCTCACTGGGTGCCCCCTTCCTTGCTCTCCTTTCACTGCAGCATTTAAAGTGAAGTCAGAACCTTGAAATGAAAGGGTAAATCTGCAGGGAAGCAGAGTGATTCGAGATCAACCGTCACGATGCCTGGTGTGGCCACAGATACTATCTGAGCATCTGCTCAGAAAAGCAATATGCAAACACACCGTGCAAGGAGCCCAGAGCTGCATTTAGAGCACCGGAATTTCCCAGGGGAGGCCATGGTGCAGGGGCAGTCCTCCGCTCAGGAGGCCCTGCCTGCGCTCCCCCAGCTCCCTGGGGCAGAACAGCAGCACATCTACACCAACACGGCTGCAGGAGCTTCTGCTTTTAACCCTCACTGAAACTTTTCGAGAGGGGTTGGGTTTTTAAGACATTTTTTTAGACATTAATTTTTAATTTCCTCTTCAGACACTCATTCACATCACTGGGAAGAGGCTCAAAGAGAAGACCCCTGCAGCCCAGGGAAGAGGCGTCCAGCCCTGGAGATGGCAATCAGGACCAAGTGGGCAGGTGCAACCATCAGCTGGAATGGGACAGACCCCTTCTTCTGAGGAGTGAGCAGGATGGACTCCTGCTCCTGAAGAGTACTGGCATCTCCCACACACTACTAACTCCACTGGTCACTGCAGTCTGTAGGGTAAAAAACTCTCCCCAATCAAATGGCCTTTGGTGCACTGAAGGGACACCCTGTCCATCAGGCACCACACCCACTGCAAAAGCGTGCACTGGAGGAACAGCGACCAGCAATCCTGCTCCCCTGCACACCTTTTCCAGGTGGTAGGATGTAGGTTCTCCTACTTCCCATGACAGCTGGCAGGAAAAGGAAAGAGTGAAGCCCTGGCACAGGCTGCCCATGGCAGTGGTGGAGTCCTCATCCCCACAGGGATTTAAAAGCTGTGCAGATGTGGCATTTGGCAAGAGTGGTTTAGTGGTGGCCTTGGCAGTGCCGGGGTAATGGTTGGACTTGTTGGGTCTTAGAGGGCTTTTAAAACCCAAACCATTCTGGGGACCTGTGATTCAGTGACTTTACTGCCATGGCCAAATCCTGGCACCCTGCATCAGCCTGGCAAGCATGGGCAGGGCACATTGCTTCTAGCTCACAGAAACCACGGTCCACTTCCTTTTTCATTGTCATTACTCCAAAACTACCTTTAAGTCACACCCTTAGTGTGTTGCTAATGACAACTGAGAACAATAAACCTTCTGCAAGTGGGCCAGAAACTTGGTTCATATTTATTGAATTTTACAAAAAAATAAAAAGAAGTGGTGACACCCAGCCTGAGATTATGCTGGGCCGGGGTGAGGAGATGCTGGTAACAGCTGACGTGGGGTCTGCACCTGCTGCTGCCCCCATCTTCAGTTTCTGCTCAATTCAGGGCACCCCTGAGCACGTGGTTTCCCCACTGCGGAGCTGTGGCTCAGCCCAAGTGCTGCAGTTCCTGGGCACCCACAGCTCCAGGGACACCCAGAGAGGGGCCCCAGGGCTGCGAGGGATGCACCGGCCCATTGCCCTGCCACGACAGCACTGGCGACTACGGCCACCGGCGCAAGCTGGGGAATGGAGCATCAGCAGCTCCATGGGTCCCCATCCCTTCAGCAACACCATAGCCCCCAGACCCCCATCCCCTGCTCCCCATCCCCTCACAAACCCAGTATGGTTGCGAAAGGCAGAAAATGGAAGAAAAACCTTGGCTGGGTGTCAGGTGCTCACTAAGATGCTCTATCACTCCCTTTCTCAGTGGGACAGGGGAGAGAATAACATGGAGAGTAAGCAGCGGGTGAGATAAGGCAGTTTTATCACAGTGAAAGGAAGAAGTAAGTGAGTCTGTGTGCACATAAGCAAAGGGAAAAGTCAGTCTCTACTTCCCACCAGCAGTGATGTTCAGATACTTCCTGGGAAGCAGAGTTTCAGCATGCATAATGGTTTCTCTGGGAGGCAAACACTGAAGAATGATGAATACGCCCCCTTCCTCCTCTCCCTTAGCTTTTATATCTGAGCTGATGTCGTATGGTATGGAATATCCCTTTGGTTAATTTGGGTCAGCTGGCCTGGGTGTGTCCCCTGCCAGGATCTTGCCCACTCCCATCCCCTTTGGTGGGGGAGGAATGCCAGAGGGACAGCGCTGCTCGGCAGTAGCCAAAACACTGCTCTGTTATCAGCCCCCGTCCAGCTACCAATGCAAAGCACACCACTGTGAGGGCTGTGAACTGTACCTCAGTCAGACCCAACACACTAGACCCAGCTAAACCTGGCCACACCGGCTGCAGGAGCACATGCCCTCACTGCCTCCTTTGGGCTTCCATCCCACTGTCCCCACATCTTCACATCCTTTTACGACCTTCTTGCCGTGGGGGATATATTTCAGCTGCTCATCTTCCTCCATCAGAACTCAGGCCTCGCTCATTCCTTCCAGGTCACACCATGCTTAGCGATGTGTTAGGAATAAGCAGCAATAAAGACATAGTCGGGGTGTTAGCCAAATTCCTCTGAGAACTCCCCAAGCTCCAGCACCTCAGGAAGTGCTGTCCTCATGACAACAGCTACAGGCTTTCACTTCTACTTTGGAAATTCTTTGCAAAAGACAAACCTCGCAGTGCCCCCACACATCCCACTGATGCTCAGTGGTGCTGTCGTGCCCTGTAATATTTTGTGCAGGATCAGGGTCTACACAGCCAAGAATGCGAACAAATCCAGACACACAAAGTGAAACTTCTGCCATGTTTGAGCACCATGCACGAGTCAACCTCGTGGAGAAAACAAGTACCAGAGCCCCTGGTAACGAGGCCCTTCTCCTGCAAGGACGTGGTCACAGGTAACACCACTTTGGGTAAAAATTCTCTGTGTGGGTATCTCAGACCAAAGTATTACTCGTACATGGACAAGAAGTCTTGGAGCCAAATTGCAAGGAGAACTCTGGGGAAAATAACATTGGAAGGGTTCAAAGCTAGGTTGAATGGGGCTTGTAGCAACCTGATCTATGGAAGATGTCCCTGCCCATAGCAGGGGGTGGAACAAGATAGGTTTTAAGGGCCCTTTTGACCCAAACCACCTGTGATTCTGTGATTTGTGGAGGGATTTAACAGACATGGAGATGGGTGTTGAGGGACATCAGGCAGTGGTGGCATTGGCAGTGCTGTGTTGATGGTTTTACTCAATGATCTTATTTTTCCAGCCTAAATGATTCTGTGCTTCTATTGTTTCGTGATTCACTTCCCCAGCGTTACTGAAACAGATGTTGAAACTATCGTTTTTTCACTCAAACTTTTTTTAACTGGGGAATGAAACCAGCCCAACTTCTTCCCTTGTCTGGTCCCCAAGTGTAAAACCAGAGCTAAAAAAGCACCTCATTCTACAGAACATTTTAAATCAGACCAAAACATCTTTTACAGGTCTTTTTCACGGCCCCAGTGAGGAGCAATAGTCCCGGTCAGAGCAGGCAGTCCCGTGAGAACGGGCGGCCTGGTGAGGGGGCACAATCCGCACACTGCCCGGTGACGGCGGGCGGCCCGGGCGGGCCCCCTGGGGAGGCACCGTCCCGGTGAGAGGACACGGTCCCGGTGAGGGCGGGAGGGAGGTCCAGGTGAGAGGACACGGTCCCGGTGAGAGGACACGGCCCCGGTGAGGGCGGGAGGGCTCGGTGAGAGGACACGGCCCCGGTGAGGGCGGGCGGGTTCGCTGGGAGGACACGGTCCCGGTGAGAGGACACGGCCCCGGTGAGGGCGGG
>VXBT01001131.1:338735-357446 GCA_013400235.1 Oriolus oriolus | reverse complement strand
CACTGAGCCTGCTGCACACCCACACTGAGCCTGCTGCACACCCGCACTGAGCCTGGGACACACCTGCATCGACCCAGCCCCAAGATGGGGAATTGTAAGCTATGCGTTTTGAAAGCCACAGGTGACACAGGAACGTGGAAGTGGTTTGTCATAAAATACCTACAGGATGTGAACCCTGTGCTACCAAAAGCTGTGGAGCTTTTGCAGAGGGGCAGGGCAGTACAGCAACAGGAGCACAACAGTGTTCTGCTCTCCAGGATTACGGAAGGAACAGGACAGCATCCTGTTCCCCAAGGTTGTGCAATTCAGTTGGGTTAAAAGCCAGGGAGACCTTAATCCCTTGCACAGAGGCTGTTCTAAGGCATGTAACACGGCGTGTTTCTGATCTCTGCACCACACACTTCACTGGCATTAGGCCTTCTGCATGCAGTAACACACCTTCTTCTGCCTCATGGAATGCCAGCTTCCTGCTCTGACGCAGGCAGAATGAGCCACACATTCCAAAGCCTCCCACCCAAACAGCCCCTGTGACACCACACGTGGCAGTTTAACATCATGGGAGCTGGTTCTCCAGAAAAACATTTAACCAAACAAATACACAATCCTAAAATCCAGTCTCCAGTGTGCCCGTCTCACCTGGGCAAACGCTCTGGTGACTGGAGGAGACTTACGAGAAGTTTCAGTGCTGATCAATGGGGCTATGATCGATGATGGGGCATTGACTCCATGTGCACATTGAGCTTCATCTCATTATCAAGGATCTGTACAAGCTGCTGCATGGAAGGGAGGTGGCCAGACTCCAGCTTAGACCACACTGGGACATCTAGCACAGAACACACAGAGGGGAGAAAAGCACCATTACACTGGGAGCATCAGAAAACAGGCAGAGCTGGTGTAAACATGGAATTGAGAAGCTCTAGGAAGCTGTGTGAGTTGGTACTGATTTATGTTGAGGAAAACATCTGAATCAACAATGCTTCCAACCTCTGGCTATGCTGAACCCCAGCCCAACTAGGAGAGTAGAGTGTCTAATGCTTCCATTCAGAAGTGTATGATATGGATGGAGAGGTGCAAAATATCTATTGATGTTCCTCTCAACCTGAAAAATCAGTACCGTTGTCCACCAGCACTGATACTCCGGTAATAGGAACAGATTCTTCAGGATTCTTCAGCAGCTAAAGCATGCTGCGGAACAGACAGGGAAAGCATCTAATTGGAGAGAACATGTCCCTAGCTGATGATTTCTTATTTAATGCACATCACACACAAAGAAAGAACATAACAGCTACTCCAAGGGACCAAATATCCCTCTGAGTAAGTTTTTACAGAGCAATTGTAGTATCTGACATCTGTATAAACTGCTTTGTAAGACTTCTATGATTTACATCATTTATTGGGATAGACAACATCTGAAGATCCAAATGGATGGCAATTTCCATATATCACATTTGGGACATCAATTTCCTGACACCATCCCTCATTCTCCCCACCCCACAGCTCTCACATGTGTACATGTGAAACCCCTCAAACAAAGTCTTAGCTCACCATTCAAAGTGATTTCAAAAGCCCCAGTGGACATGCACTGGTTCTCAATCATGTTGCTCAGGAAGAAGACCATCATGCAGGCGTACACCTGGAAGGGAACAGAGATCCACACAGACCTCAGCCATGTCCGCCACACCTGCTTGTTGTTCACTCTCAGTGAGCACTAGATGTTCATGGGTGTCTCTGAACTCCCTCTGTGATTGCTCAGGGAATGTTCCCATCTACAGACACCTCCCTTTCCTCCTTTTACACAGACTGTGCACCTTGCCTTCCCCAGAAAAGCACCAAACCAGCTCCGAACCCACCCGACTTGCAGCCCTCCGCACACCTCTGGACCCAGCACAGCCAGCTGCAGTGGGGCTGGCACTGTGACATGGGAACACAACCATTCCCAGACACAGCCTGTCACTGTCACAGCAATCTCCAGATCACAGAGCCAAGGGCCCAGTCACAAACAGCACAGCAAGGCAAGTCACGTGTGCATAGGAACCACCGACCCTCCTGCACGCCTCCGAGCTCTTCATCTGGAATTTTCTCTGCGTGTGGGTGACTCAGGAGGAAAGGATAGCATCTTCAGCAGTGCAGCCCCTCCCTCACCTCCAGCACCTCTCTAATTTCCTTTCCTTGTTCACAGGCACACTCACACAGGTCACTGCAACACCGCAGAAACTGGCACACAGACAGTAGCTGTGCACCGCAGCCAGCCCAGCCAGGCACGGAGTTGGCCCATTTAGCTCAACTGGAAATATTACAGCTTCTGGGCATTCAAACTGGCCAGTGAAAGACCCAGGGCACTGGGCAGCTCAGCGTGAATGTCTATGAATTACTTTAGTTTAGTGGAATAAATCTGGAATAAGGTTACTCTAAATCACAGTACAACACCCTGAATCTGCTGGCATCTTCAGTACCGACTCACGGGGATATTCTCCCACAATGCCATGTCAGTCTGCTCTGCAAAAACACCTACAACATTTCAACTTCATTTTTCTAACCCACATCTAATTGCTGCCTAATGTATCAGGAGTCTGATGGAAACATCAACTGCAAAACAGTTATGAGACAACAGAGAAGGGAAGCTGTAATTTTAACATCAACAATACTGGCTTGAAATGCTACTCTTGAGCCCTAAAAAATAAAAAGCTCTTTTATCATCTTCATCAGCACGTTAACCTCAGCCACCCCTCTGCAGTAGCAGCAGCCTGTGAAGAGATCACAGAACCACACCTGGGTTTGTCAAAAGCACAAAGCACAACTGGTAAGAATTATTCTACTGTCAGGCTGTAGCATATGAAAGGTAAATCAGTCAGAACTGAGGGACTCACAGAGCACCCCCATGAAGTAACTCTGAAGCTGCTTTTTCAGACTAGAAGAAGTACGTCCCTTACCTTGTTTTCTTGGCCCCACTGCCAGATGCTTGGAGCTTGCATGCCAAAGAAAGCAAACGGGTCCTTGCCAACGATGATTAAGCCAATTAATACTAGTTTGAAGACAGAGAGGAAGGATGCTATGTGCCTGTTGGAGACAACACACACCAGTGACTGAAAGGTTCAGTTCCTACTTCACCATACGCAACTGTAATTCACCTCACTAGGAGAATTTTGACAGTGTACAATCAAATGTTTCAAGGGAAGTAAAAAACTTTCCAATAAGATTTATCTTTGAGGTAAAAAAACTCCAGACCAAATCAAACCAAAAAACAAAAAAGCAACACACATTAACAATACCCAAGGCCCTGCTTTCACACAGCACCCCAGAAAGACACCTTCTTGTACACCATAGACAGATTCTTTTGTTCCTCACCAGACCTCAAATGGGACTTTGCTTTCAACTTATATATGCCTGAACTGGGTAACAGATTGCATTTCTAAAGAAGCTGTTCCATATTACAGGCACACGTTTAACTGACGGGCACCACTTCTTGTGGAGCATTTCCCAGTGATGCAGAACTCCCCACAGCCAGCCCACGCTCAGGCACTGTGCCCTGCAGCCTCCCACCACTGCAACCCTGCCAGAAATCGGGCCAACGAGTGTTCCAGGAGCTACCCAGTAACTATGGCATCACTCCCCAGGCGTGGGCACGCTGCTTTAAGTAACAGGAATAACACTACTTCGTCTTTTCCTGAATTTCTTTGGACTTTCCCCCCACAGCTGCAGCAAAAGCCACCCTGGCAGCCTCTCCCCTGAGGTGAGCTCTCCCTGATTCAGATGTTAAAAATGAACTTTCCCTTCCTGTGTGTCCTTAACCCATTACAGGGATTTGTCTCTAAGTGCATAAGCCTGAGCAACAAATTGAATTTATGTCCAGACACAGCATGAAGAAAAGCTGGGAAAATTCACTGTGACAACAAAAGTTACATAATTTAATTTAGGTTGGATATGACAGGCCTCATCATACAGATGTCCAGACAGCGATGTTTGTATGGAAAACTAAGGCAGCTACCGGGAAGGCAGAAAATCACCATGGTTGTGTGTAATCACAACAGAAAATCCCCTTAAGTTTACATTTTCGGCATTATTTCAGTGTAAATGCACGTATTTACCACTGGGAAGCATACAGACAGACAGTACACAGCATGAGCTGACATGCTCACCTATAGATAGGTTGAGGAAGGTAGTTCTCCCCTTCGATTCGGATGTCTGGGTACCGCTGGCTGATGACCCGCATGTACTCCTCAAACACCCGCCTGTAGCCTCAGGAGACACTGAACACAGACAAGATTGTCACCACAGCCCGAGGGCTGCACAGTACAGTCTCTGCTGAGCAGCACTCACCCTGTTCATAATCTCTTCAAGTTAAAATAGAACTAAAATTTTTTATGGCACAGAGAAAAACTGATCTGCAGAGAAATTACACATCATGAACTCGAAGAGGTAAGCCCCGAGTGTGATACGGGTTTGTTCCACATCCCAGCACAGACACAGCTCTGGAAACACCTACGGGGCATCAAATCACTCACTTTCCCTGGAAAAATCTGTTAAGTTAGTATTAATTTAGGAAGTCGGTGTAAGCAACCCCTTGCTCTCTGCCAAAAAAAAAAAAAGTCTTCACAAAGAGCCGTCCTCTCTAGGACTGCCCAGACGGGTAATGTCGCTCCCAGCCGTCCCTGTGTCAGCACGGCACGGAAACTGCAGGAGTTAAATATTCCTGAGCTGTCCTCTGCCTCGCTTTTCAGCAGCCGCCTCTGTAAAAACTCCGGTAAACCGGCAAAGACCCCAAACCCAGCACTTTCCCCTGAGCACTTCTGCGGTGCCTCGTAGACCCGTAGGGCCCGGCTCTGCCCACCCCCAGGGCCGGGAACTGTGGGGACGAGCGCCCCGGGCGTATTGAGCTTTTTTTCTTCCCGCAAACAGGCTCCGTGCGCTGGGGCTGCCTCAGCCCTGCTCGCAGCTGCTGACACCATCGGCAACACCCCCGGAATGGTGCAAAGGTGCCCGAACGCCCCGACTGCAACACGGGTACTGCACCAAGACAAACACAAAATTATAGCCATTGCTAACACATCGATTCCTCCCAAACGTTAGTCCCGCACCAGCACAACGCCATACATGGCATTAACGGGCCCTAAAAGCGCGCTTTTATGGCGGGTGGCCGCAAAGTGGGCCCCACTGAGAGAGCCGCCGCCCGCAGGCCGGTGCCACCCCCCACGCCCCAACAGGGCCGGGGACGCCGACATGGCGCCCGGGGCGGGGCGGGGCGGCCCCTGGCGTGGCCNGGCGTAGGCCATACGCAGCTTCTTCGCCGGCAGCCCGCCCTGCTCCGCGCCGCCCGGTGCCGCCGCCAGCCCCGCCAGCAGCAACAGCAGCAGCAGCCGCCGCAGCCCCGCCGCTCGCATCTCGCCGCCGCAGCCGCCGCTGAGGCACCGCGCGCGCGCCGCCTGCCGAGGTCACGCGCACGGCGGGGGCGGGGCCCGAGCGGCATCACGTGGGCGGAGGCCCCGCCCCCGCCGAGCCCCCGTGCGGTTCCACTCAACTCAAACGTTCGCTATTATTAAATGATCTTTATTTTTATCTACATTCCGTTATTGCATAAAGATCGCATCTCTTTTTAAATATAATAAAGCTATCAAATGTTTTTATCGCCTTCCCTTCTCCCACCCAAATAAGGAAAAACAATCTAGTTTAGGCAATATGTTGTCAGAAACAGCTCATTTCTTGTTGGACAGCAGCAGAACTGGCTGATGGATACTCATTACTTGCTTATAGCTTCAACATGTGCACGAATCTTTAGGAAAACTCTTTTCTAAAGGCAAATGAGCAGCAAATCTGTGGACGTTTGCACCCTTGGTCATTTGCCAAAATTTTTAACAAACTATATTTTGCATGAACTTTGTGTTAGCACCACCCTGGAGCTCAAGGAAGTTTTAAACACCCAGTTCTAGGTCTTCCAGTTCCTTAAGGAGAGCAGCTTCTTTCTGAATCTTCTCCACCTAGAACAGAAAAGTATAAAATGTCACCGATGTAACTTATTATAAAATGAACCTGGAATAAACTGGATCTCAACCATACCTGATTCTTCTCCAGCTGTTTGCCAGCAGCTGCCTGTTCTTTCAGCTGCTCAATTGCCTTTAGTTTCTGAAAAAAAAAATATAAAAAGCCACTCTAACACAAAAATATTGGTGAAACAAGAATAGAAAAAGTCTTAGAAGTTGCTGCATTTGCAATTGCTCGATGCATCTGGAGGCATCCATAGAAGGCACAATCCCTTAAGCATCTCCAAATGCTCAGTCCAGAATTGCCCACCCATAACAGACATTTCTTTCAAGAACAAAACCTAGAGCACAGCAGTACTACTACATCTCTGAAACAAACACTGGGCATTGTCCCACTGATGGGCTAGATCCAAACTTGGAAATTACTCCATCACTATCCCTCTTCACCACACATTTTCCTCAGAAAGCCTGGAATGTTAATCTAGAGACTGTGAACAGCAGGAGGCCACCAAAAGAAATGGGAAAGATTCTCTAGCCACTAAACCATTTCTATCCTGGAATTATTTAATCCAAGAATTCTCAAGACTGGCAGTAAACTTTGCACTCACGCCACAAGGCAAACCACAAGGCACTATTCCTTGCCAGATCCAATAACCACAGGATCCACAGAGCTCCTGTCTGAGCACCAACACCTGCCAGTGCACCCCTGACCCTCAGCTGGGGGACTGGCTGCACCTCCACAGCATTCCTGGTCAGAGCCTGAGGGTTAGTTCCAAAAAGTCCTCCCTGTACTGCCACCTCTGATGGGACCTTCAGGAGCCCTGACACTTGATGGCCTCCACTGCTGCAAGGGTGGGAGGGCAAAGGAAGGTGGGTACAAATTCAGGACATCACTGTGAATGTACGTGCATCCTCCTGAACTCAGCTCACCTTACACTCGCACTAGATCTTACACACCAGCCCTTGGAGAAATCCACTGTCTGCTAGAAAAAGAATCCCTTCACACCTTTTTCAAATTCTTTATCTTTTTGTCCACTTCAGGATCTCCGGTGGTCATGGCAGGCACAGTGCTCTGCAGGGCATTCTGTGGGGTCTTCACCTGGGCAGGGCCTTGGTTTGCATCGGCTTTGGCCTCCTGTAGACACATAAACACAAGCTAGAAAATACCATTGATTACAAAGAGAATGAAAAATGTCTTTAATCACTTTAAGAGGATCCATTTAATATTTCTTCTTTCCCCAGTTTCCTGGTATATTCCAAAATCTGGGCATGACTTGCTCTGAGGTGCTGCATTATCTACTGATCTGCCTTCCATGGACAAAGGCTTATCTGGAACAGCTCACATGCTGTTTCTTGTTTAATTTCTGCTTCCTCAAGATCCAAACCACACACAGCACAGGGAAACATCAGTTTAAGGGTGATATGACAAACACATACACAAATATTTTACAAAGCACACTGGGTCATTGTCTCTGAAGCAAAAGAAAGGGCTCAAAACCAGTGCTAGAAATCTTTGAAAATAGCATTTAAGGAAACTATTGCTTCAGAGGTTCATAGAAATTGGAAGGCTAATATCAAAAGCTGACTTTTATCTACCTAGTCAAAGAATATTAAGTCCAGAAGTGACAGACAGGCTGCCTCTGGTCTGCCCTAAAAACACACCTCAGCCATGACCTGCTGGGAACACATCGCACCCAGCCTGCTCTTATCTCCCACCTAAAACCAAAATACACCCTGCAGAATGTTAAAAGTCAGAATCCCTTTGTCTCCACACTGATTTTAGCTAAAATTCGCAGTGACTCACCAAAGCTGTTAATTTTAAATCACGCTTTGGTACCTGCTTTACTCTGGTTAAACTCTGCTGCCCATGCCTCACCGTCGCACGGGGAGGGCTCTCAGTGCACGAGTCACTGCTCTGAGACTGACCCCTGCCCCTTGGGAAAACTAATTAACATCAGCCTTGTAAGAACGACTTTTGCAGTACCTGTTTAGCAGCTTTCTTTGCTTCATGTTTCCTCTGATTTTTGAGAGCTGTTTTAGACAGTGGCTTATCACTGCCTCCCAGGGGTTTCATGTTCTGGGGTGGCTCATCCTCATGCTGCAGGATATGCAAAATGGTTAAAACCCCATATTCCATGTTGGCACAGAAACCCTAAAATCTACCTAAGACAACATCATATGCAAAGATGAACCAGAAAGAAAAAGAAAAAAAGGAAGGAAGTGGGGGGAAAAGTATGCACTCCTTGGAACAGCCAAAGGGTGACAAGGGTTTCAAACTCATCCACTCGAGTTTGTGTGGGACTGCCCTGTGTGCCCTAATAATTCATAGATTTCTGATAAAATAACAAAATCATTATGTTTTCTATCTCAGGAAGGAAATAAAATCCAAGAGGAGTAATCTAGCACAAAACAACTGAAGCTTGGCATTTTGCTGTTGTTGACAGCTTTTTAACTCAAACTCCTGATGGTCAGAGAGGAAGGCTGAGTGCTGGGAGGGAATATGGGGGGTTGTTCAGTGTTTTTAAGATAACTCTCAACTGTAGCACTGTATTGTTTTAATGCATGTGACAAGATTTTTTTGCCTATATAAGTAAACAGAATTATTTTACTGAATGTATCTTTTCCCTACTCCCTCTGCTCACAGATGGTTTGTGAGAGCAGCCTTCAGCATGGCTAACAGACTGCTCACAGGCTGAGTCTCCTGCAAAAGCACCAGGCTCAAAACCAAAGCTCTCTGGGACTCAAACATTAAGGGTGCACCTGTTAAATGAAAATAGTTGCTACTCAGCCTACTTTGAAAACTTGCAGAAAGAAACTAATTATACAAGTAGGTCACTGTACTGAAACGTGTTTAAGCTGCAGCTGACTTGCTAATGATCCAATCTCTTTCAAATAAGTAAATTTAACTTATTAAAAAAAAAAAAAACCAAACAAGAAAGAATGGCTGTTGGGAGGCCAGTCAAGCCCCAGGCTGGCTGGGTTCAGAACTGGTAAGTCAAGCCACCCATACCAGAGGCTTCTGTCCTAACCAGAGCACTCAATTTCACCACAAGCCACACCTGGAGTTTAGTGTTTCAGTGCACATTGTAAAGAGTATCACAAAAGCTTGCAAAAAAAGTTTGCTTTGTCAAAGGACAGTATTTGGGCCAAAGAGATGAGAGCTTTCCAGCATACAGCCTTACAAACTGTGAGCAAAGTGCCAAAGAAGGTTACCAAAACCCCTCCAAACCCCTACAGTGCTGTCAACCTGGTTACTCTTCTCATGCTCCTCCTCAAAAACACACACGTATGTGAGGCCAAGCTCCAAACAGACATGAGACAAAGGGTCAGTTCCCACAGGACGCTGCTACTCACAAGCTTGGAGCTTGTCATGGGTTTGTTCCTCAGGGCAGGAGGTCTGTACGCCTGCGCAGGCCTCGGCTCAGCACGGGGCAATTCGCTGGGAACCGCCTGGTATTTCACCGCTTTCTCCGGGAACACCCCATCCAGGAAGGGCTGCCAGAACACTTGCCACATTTCCTCGTCAGACGGGACCTCATAGGAGTGCAACACAGAGCCCGTGTAGTGCCAGATCTTGTATCCGTTGCTGACCCGAAGCCGGGGAGCACACGTGGCTGTCACAATGTGCTCCCCGTCGGGACACCAAGCAAAGTATGTGGAATCCGAGGCCACCGGTTTGGAAATGAGCTTGTAGTTTTTAACGTCCCACACTTCCATCTGTCCCCTGAGGTTTCCAAACCCTGCCAGCACTAGGACGTGTCCCTGGGGGCTATAGTAGGCAGCATTGCGAGGCCCGGTGCCAAAATCAAACACAGGGTCACATTTCAGGTTAAAAACTGTGGCTTTGGCAGGCATGAAACCATACACAGCACAGAACTCGACAGAATTGGGGCTCCAGGCAACATCGTAAATAGGGCCATTTTTTGCTAAAGGAAAAGGAAAAACATGCAGCTGTTGAGAGATTGCATCTTCTCAGAGCAAGCCAAAATAAAATCCATAGCGATTCTTCATGCTTTGCTAAAATGCTGTATTCTAATTACTGACAGTGAAAATTAATTCTGCTAACAACAGAGGGAAAAACAACCTTGTATCTTCTGACAACTTTAGTTACAGTTTGCAACAATAACTGCAGCCATTCCAAATTACCTCTGTAGGGTCAGCACCAACACTTTGACAGTAAGCATAGCTTGACATGTAAAAAAAATCCGTTATTTTTTTTCCTCAAGTATGACCTCAGGACCTTCTCAAATTGTCCCACTGGAAACCTGCGAAAACAGGAGTTTTATACCAGCTGGATAATAGTTTCTCTTCTTTTAATGTAAGAAATATTGTGTAGTTCAGCTTTGTAGAGGTAAGCAATAGTGACCTGAGTTATCTTTGGACCATGCCCATGCACAATATTTCATAAGTCAGATTTTAATGTGAGTGAGCACACAAAAATGGCTTTACACATGATCAAAACTTGGTACTGTAAGAAGCTATTCTGGGGGTTGGAACATTAGGAGATACTGAAGAATGATGAATTAGTGATGAAAACTCAGGTAAAACATCCAAGGGTAAATACAAACCACAGGCCATTATAACTTTTCATCATCTGGGTATCTTTACCCATAGTTCAGATAAATGCCAAATGCATTACTGAAACCTTAAATCCAGAGCTGACCCAAAATGTTCAAGCTGAGTTAAATGGTTCATGCCTGTTGTCACTCTGAAGTCCCATTATCTTTAGAAACGAGGATGTATAATCACACTGTGTGCTCCCCTTCGTAACCTTTCCAGTGACACTAACCCAATGTGGCTCAGATACAGAGGTGTGACAGAAAATGACATTTGGTGACAGCAGAAGCTGGAAAGATGAGGGCAGCTCCATGTGGGCTTCACAGCTCTGCCAGAGCCTGCAGCAGCACCACATCTTGGTCAAAAATGAAAAGCCCTCTGCAAATGCCAGTGTGGAAAAAAGCTTCAAAACTGCACTCCAAAAAAGATCCAACTTCACAGGGAATGAGGCACCTCTCACTCCAAATGCCCACCACTTGCTTTCATTGGAAAAAAGGACTTTTACAAAACAGACATAAGTTTGGGCTTTCCCTTGAAAAGGAATAGCTAAATTAAATGAAAAATAATGGTAAACTTTCTGTTAAATACAGATGCAGCAGAAATAAAAAACGTTTTAATAAGCGTGTAGTTAAACAAGTAGTGTTCTCAAGCTGGGAAAGTGCTCCCAAACAGATTCTATATACTGAGTCATAACCCCAATTCTCCTTCCCCAGTGAAGTTACCATCAAGGGGAAATGGGGCACAGTACTTGTCCAAAAGTTTTGCAGTGGAAGGCAAACTGGAGATGTTCCCAGTTAGCACTGTTATGGAAGAGAAATTATGTTCACAGTACCTCAGCAAAGATAGTCCATGTCACCCCATCCCCAGTGCTCACAAGCATTCCCAACAAACTGGCCTCTACCATCCCAAACAGGCCAGATGTTTGCACACAAAAGCAACAGCTTGACAGAAGGAAAAAAGACCCCCACACGGGAAGTTAAGACATGGACTTCCAGTTCAAACTAGTCCTGGAATTAGGCACATTCATTTTTATGTCTTAAAACACCTTCAATTTTATAATACAAAATAAAGGACTTCTATTTTCCAACAGACTTCCAAAAATTGCTCTCACTCGGCCCTGGCTCATTGAGTAACAGTATCTTACATGTGTAAAAGTGCAGATAGGATTACTCTGTTCGGTGACACACCTTCTTGCCCATTATGGATTCTCAGACATCAACCTGGCTCCATTGTCCAGGTGTTTCCTCAGCAAACAAGCATAGTTCCCTCCCTGTGCACTTAAACACTTTCCCAAGCAAATTATCAGTATGTATTAACTGGAAGTGCTTGCTCTCCATCACTGACATTAAGATCATAAGCCTATCAAAGTTAAGAAAATTCAGCTATTAAAAAAAACCCCAAACCAACCCAGAAAAAAGCAACATCTTCCTGCAGAGATTAAAAAAAAAAAAAAAGGGGGTGAAGGGTTATTTGTTAAGAGGATTTTTTTTTAAAGGTCGGTTCATTACACTAACAAGCCCGGGAGGCACTCACGGAGCTGCACGACGGCGCTCTCCCCGTTGGCCGCCAGGTAGTGCAGGGTCTGCTCGCCGTAGTACGACGCCCCGGTCTTGTCCACCTCGGTGCTGGCGATCACCAGCACGGCCGTGGCTGTGAACAGA
The DNA here is from genome assembly GCA_013400235.1 of Oriolus oriolus. Taxonomy (NCBI): domain Eukaryota; kingdom Metazoa; phylum Chordata; class Aves; order Passeriformes; family Corvidae; genus Oriolus; species Oriolus oriolus. The sequence continues at coordinate 345,253 of VXBT01001131.1, read as the reverse complement.
CACGGTTAGTGCAGCACAGCCACGGGGAAACCACGTCAGCCATCGCACAAAACACCACAGACAAAGCGAAATCAGCTCCCCTATGAATTCCTACTGGTTGCTTGTGTAATAGTGCTGGTATCATTCCTCTTTTGAACTGAGTTTTTCCTAAATGCTAACCCAAAAGGACTGAATACCTTCCTTTCTCAGATGGAAAATGTAAGCTCAGTCTATTAATTCACTGCTAGACCACAAGCAAGTGAACATCCTTTGCAGTTATAAAAAACATATTAAACTACGGCAGAATCCAAACATCCTGATCAGTCCTTGAATAAAACATTTAATCAACATCTTCTGTATGCATATTTGCTATCCAAAGCTGTGTCCCTGTTGTGGGGTGCGGTGCAGGGCACTGTCTCACCAAGGCAAGGCCCAACCTGCCCCTTCCCCCAGACACATGCACCCCAAAACGTGTTGAGACATCAATCTTTCCCATCTCTCACAGTCCCCATGCATGCGTGTAACACCTTCCTTGTATTCCAAACTATGTGGGTTGAAGTAAAATGATTTCTACAAAATCATTCTAAAACAGCTCACTGCTAACAAACAGCAAAGAACAGCAGCCTGTCGGCTCACCCCAGCTGTGGTATGTATGCATACAGATAATTCTACAGATTAAGATTATCCCATCACATGAACTTTTCTTATGTTTACAATCTAAATATATTACTGACACAAAATGCAAAATTATATAGGAATTTGCTATTCAACTGCAAAATTTACCAGCATGTATAGAATATTTTCAATTACAACATACAAAATCACGGAAGTCACAGGAAAGTGCTGAGCACTCCAGGGTGTGCAGAAATGCACCTCAGCAAGGCATTAATGGCTGCCCTCAGGATTTACCTGCATATGCAAATTAAACACAAACCCCACACAGTAAACAAAGTAAGTCAATCCAAAATGAGCACAATACAAAAGTTTCAGTACACAGCTGTTATACCTTTTTTGTTCCATAGCATTGTCACCTTGTCAGCTTTAAAGAAGCTTTTGTTGGCTAGTGCTGACTGCGGGCCCCCGAAGTTGGGGTACTGGTAGAGCCTAACAAAGGACGGAGCACCTTTGCTGCCTGGGACATACACAGCAACCTGAAACAGCCAAGAGATTGCACTCAGGTTAAAGCCTTGGTGGCACATCGTTCTACCAGTACATTGTACTAAAATCACTTTTTTTTTTTTTTTTTTTAAGAAAACCAAGAAAAAGATTGGAAGATGGATCAGAAGTACCTTGGTTGGCTGTGCTCCTGGGGACAACACAAAGTCACTGACCTTCTGCAAATGCAGCTTACTTGCAATGGTATCTGCCAAGAAAAAGGCCACAGATGTGTGACATTACCCGGATGACCCAACCACACCCTTCTATGGGGCTGTATCCTGGATAACACAGACCAGTAAAGACAATCATGAAGGATCTCTTTTTCTAGGCGAACAACCATTATTTTCCTATTTCACCACACCATTTTATCTACAAAACCAACTTGAAACAACCCTATGTCTGAAACCTAGCATTTAGCATTTGGAAGTCCAAAAAGCAAGGGAAGCCTCTGAACCCGAGGTGAACACAGCTTGTGCTTGAAGCAGATATTCTTCCCCTTATCTGTGCTGGATTCAGTCACACTCAGGTGCCATTACACAGAGGCAGGGGCTCTCCCCTCACACCTTCATGGGAAAACTCTTCCCAACAGGAAGCACTCAAGAGGCCTGCTCCGGGCTCGGCACTGCCCCTTCCCATAAACAACTGATGGGAACAGTACCACCCCACAGCTCCACTGCAGCCAGGAATGTGCACTGCCAGCAGACGTCCTGCTCAGGCTGACATTCCATGCTTCCCACAGCTTGGTTAACATCAGGAGGGCTAATTCTCAGGAAACTGAACCTCTCATAGCCTTAATTCTTGTATCGACTTTATATTTAAAACAAAACAAAAAATGCAAAACTAAAACCACACACTGCTGTTCTCCCCTCAGTTTTCTTTAATTCCTTTACATTTTTGTTCTAATTAATTTTTATCTTTCTGCTTTTTTCTTCCCCTTTCCCTTTTCAACATCTGTTGACTCCAGATAATCTACCACCAACAGTAAATCTCCTTGGCAAAAATCTTCAGACTTCACTATTTCACTTTTGCCACCAATTTTTAATGAGCCATTTTTAACAGCCTATTGACAGAATATGCACAACCCAAGGAAGCAATCACAAATCACGTTTTCTAACGACAATTTCCTGTATCTCTTTAAATGGGAAACAACATAGAATCAGGCCTCCTTAACTGAGAATCAGATGCATTTCATACCATGTAAGTCAGTAAAAAGATAAATAAGAAAGTGAAAACACGCTCCATTAAAGCATAATGATTCTAGATTCCAAACTGAAGTAGATTGTAGGCAATATTTAAAATAAAAAGCAAGCAAAAGAAGAAACAAATGAAAACCTGAAAACAAAAACCACCCCTCAAAAGAAGCAGCATTTATAGAAGGAACGAAATGTAGAGAAATACTCGCATACTGAAGTTGTTGTTTTCAAAGAAGTGCACTTCATTGTTCACATTCCTGGCACAAATGCTTTCATCATCTGCCCAGCAAGGACACCTGCATATTAAGGGAAAAGTCAGAAACATGAAATGATGCTCATCATTAGCACTTCAGGATTGTTTTTCCCCATTTTTAAAGCCAAATAAGTTCAAACATGATACGTTTAATGTGGATAAATGACATCTTCATAGCAAAAAATATGTAAGTGGACTTAGTTATTGTCTTCCCAGCTTTTCTCTGTGGTGCAAAGTGAGAGTGAATTTACAGTGAACTACATCCAGACACTCACAAGCACAGACACTGGCTTTCAGTTAGCAGGAGGCACTGGTTTGAAAGCCAACACCACACTAACAGCTTCATTTACCTGGATCAGATTTTGAAAACCACATTTCTTTGTAAACAATTAACATCTGGAAGGCTTATTTACCAGTTCTGCATCTTTTTCTGCATAAAAGACTTTAAGCATTTTCCCGTTCTCAGATCATGGAGCTGCAGGTTGGGCACCCCTGCTGTGCCATCCTTAGCAGCTGCAAAAAAACACAGCGGTCTTTGAGGATGAAATCTCCTCCACCCCAACATCCCACCTCATGGTTCTGCTACCACCCAAACTTCTTGCAAGCATGCAACTTTTATCCCTGGGGGACCAAACCCATGAATGCTGATTGCTGTACCTATTAACCTCAGTCTGTTTGCAGAAAGAACTCGCATTTGGAGGCATAGGGTTTCTACTCCCCACTGCAAGGCTGCAACCACCACCATCTGCACAGCTTTTTAATCCAAATTGAAAACCATCCTCATGGCAAACAATGGAGGCATGTTCTCCACTCCAGTGTTTCGCTCTCACAGGAATGAGGTGATTTTGTCCATTCCACAGCAGTCACAGCTCTCTCTGCAAGCCATGCAAAATGGTTCTGCTGCTTTTAAACTGTCTGTACTCTCCTCCTTGCCCTAGATAGCACAGCCTGCCTATTGCTGTCAGTGATTTAGGGCAGACCCAGAACAGCTCACAAGCCCACAGCTTGTGCTGCCTTCCCTATCCTACAGCCTGTCCCAGTTCCCAGTTTCCCTATGGCCCAGCCGGTCCCCAAGGCCCAGCCTTGCCCAACTCTTCCCTCCCAAGGCAGAATTTACACCATCTGTGGCTCAGACAGGACAGCAGCTCTCAGAATCAAGAACTCGAACCCCTCCAGGGAGGCAGAGGAGGGAATAAAGCTCTGGACATGGAGAACACTCCAGTCCATGGGGCCCAGGGGAGGACACAACTACTCCAAGACAACGTACGATCTCCCCTGCCTACCCAAGGACACAAGCTGCCTGCACAGCACACTGCACCAGGACCACTTCCCAAAGTTTAGAAAACATGTGACTGACTGAGTAACCATGAGCACACACACTCTGACAGAGCATTTGTAAGGATGGCCAACACCAGCTGCTCTCAGACAACGGCATCCCTCCCTCCTCCACCGCGTTCCTGACTGCCCACACAACTTTCTGTACCCTTTCTGTACTGCTAATTTAGCCAATAAATGCACTACAGAGACTGGTCAGGTACTGACCCAGACATGGGTTGGACACGCACAAACCCTGTGCTTCCCCAGCTGGTACAATACTCACTTGCATAGGCCTGCCACGTTGCCAGAACATTATTCTTTGGCGAGAATTCAAGGCAAACTGTCTTTGGGAGATCAAAGGAACGCAGTAACTCAGCTCTGGTGACATTAACAACATTTACTCTGGAACCAAAAGATGCTATTTCAATAAAACATGCTTACAATAGTTCATTAATGGCTGAGAGAATTGTTCAAGTATTTGACTCTTCTAGATCTGCCCCAAATTTGGCTAACGTAACAAAATTAGATGAGCTTTTTTCCCTGCTCTTGTTTTTACTAAATTTTTCCAAGAGCACATTTTAAAACCAGACACCCAAGCATGACAGAAACCAAAAGTCACCACTGGTCAAAACACAGCCCATACTTTTGTCTGCAATACATAAACTCGAAAAAAGACAGTGAACTCTATAATGCACCTGATCTATAAAAAAGGAACCTTGTAACGTTCACAAGATGTATAGTCTCATTATTTTCTGTGGACTTTACTAATAGAAAAATCCCAGAGACCAGGTACTGGGAGCCATGAATGAAAAAAACAAACCAAACCAAGAAAGCATATCCAGATTGCATGGGAATGGGTGCATTATAAATAGGAGAACAGCAAATATTTCACCTGATAGTTGAGAAACAAAGCCACTAAGGTAACAATAAACTGCATTTAAAGTGTACATGCAAACACTTGCATTAATAGCAATCGCCTTTACACAGACAAGAGTAAACAAGGCATAACTGATCCTGTTTATTTCACACAAGCTAAAAATTAAGATGATAAAATGCACCCACTTTTCTCCATTGCACCAGGCAAAGAGGGAGCCGTCCCTGCTAAAAGCAACAGCTTTGCAATTTTTTCCTGAATCCCTGAAGAAATAAGAAATGCACATGAGTATTCAACAGTGCCACAGTTAAGGGTTTTTTAACAAAAACGAACACAACAACTTTCCCAGCACTTTATGTGCTCCTGAGGAGCACTGTGTCATAGTGCAGTCCCTGCTACCCCTGTTCAGGGACTGTCACCTCCCCCCGGCAGTGCTCAGGCAAGCGCAAAGCCTTCCAAACCATCAATTTTCTGAATTCACGTATAGTCACACATTTTTCGATTCCAGAGTCTACCTTTCTTTTCAGAAAGGTATTTCTTTTGTGCCACTGACACCAGTACCTTTGGAATGCCGTGCTCTCTGTGAAACTGGGGGGCCCATTCACCATATACAGCCCTTCGGAGCCTCTCACTGCAAGAGGAAACAAATAACTCATTTCAAATGCAGAAAATTGTCCAAAGCAAATGTTTTTCTAATTTGTGAACCCTGAGACATGCACACACTTACGCTTGCTATAAGGAAATTCCAAGACATAACCAAGACACGCCCCTGGAGCTCCCATCCCACCCCTCCTTCAGCAACACCCTCTGTAGGATCGTGCCCGCCCAGGAGGCAAGGGGCCCCCAGGATCGGTATCCAGAGCCCCTGGACAGCCTACGCCCTAGTCTCACACTAAAACAGTTTTTCTCATGACTAAATACAACTTCCCAGGGTTTATTTACATCACAGTCCCGAGAGACCCTAAAGGAACCTTTTAACACACCGTGAATGTGACCCACGAGCTGCACAGCCCTGCCTGGAACGTGTTCTCCAGCTCTTCCGTCAGGCCCCCCATTAAGATCCAAATTTACAACTGGCAGTAGTGAGCAGCCCAAAATCTACCCTGAACAACTGCAGCCCCCACAGGCCCGAGGGAGGGGAAACAGGCTGGTATTTAAAGCTTACAAATACAGAAAAGGAAAATACACATCCCTTATGTTACGGACAGTTTAAACAGCGAGATACTGAAAAGGAACATGACTTTTGAAAGCAGTTTCACAAACCGCAGTGCAAAGCCCACAGACCGCAGCGGACACGCCAGGGGGCTCCGAGCTCCCGGCAGCGGCTCCCTGCCCCTCGGGCCGGGCCCTGCGCCCTGCGGCGCCCGGGGCAGCGGGACGGGGCTGCCGCGCCTTCCCCACGCACCGACCCAACCCCCGCGAACGCTCCCGGGTACCCCGCGACTAAATCATCCGCGGCTCAAGAACCAACTCCCGACACGCGGCCTCGAGAGCTCCCGCGGGGCGCGGGGGAGGCCGGCGGCGGGGCGGCTGCTCGGGCGAAGGGCCGAGGTGAGCAGCGGCACCCCAGAAGAGGGCCCGGCCGCACCCCTGCCCCGGGCCGAGCGCGCACAGGGCCCGGGGAGCCCTGACCAGCGCCGGGAGCGGCACCGCCAAGAACTCCAGGACCGCGGCCGGACTCGGGCACGAAGCGGCAGCGCACGCTGGGGAGGGGACGCGCGGCGGACGCCGGCGGACGCCGGCG
>VXBT01001131.1:306732-338096 GCA_013400235.1 Oriolus oriolus | reverse complement strand
GCTGCGGCAGCTGCCGAGGAGCGGCCCGCGGCACCGGCCGCGTCGCATTCCAGGTCCCTTCACGAGTCATTCCGAGTTTTCTAGCCCGTGCCACAGTGCCTTGAACAGCACCACATGTATAAAGCAATAAAATTCTATTGTTGATCTACAGTCGTGGACCTACTTATTCGCTGAAGATCCAGCCTGGTCTCTGTAATACGTGGAGCTATACGCGATGTAGGTCCGTAGGAACTGACATCTGTTGTAAACACCGGGCGCAGATTAGTGTCATCCTCTGCTGTATAGCTGGAAATGGTTTTATTTGACGCTGGAATCCAGGATTCTTGTAGTGGCTGGAGCCCGACTGTGCGGCACGTTTCCGAGGNNGAATCCGGGATTCTTGTGGTGGCGGGAGCCCGACTGTGCAGCATGTTCCCGAGGAGCCTCTCCGCCGTCCCCGCCGTGCATCCTCTGTGTGTGCGTAGGCTAGTCCCGCTGCAGCATGGCCGCACTCGTCCTCACACCGCCTGTAGCTTTGTCCTAATCCACGCAAAATGCTTGTCTGTGTAGGGGTAGTGGGGTAGTGAGGAACTGGCATGGCCGGGCAGCAGCTGCTCCTGGCAGGACCCGGTGCTGGAGTTTCGTGGACTGTGGGAGCACCGCGGCCAGACCTGCGGCTCCCCATGCCTCTCCCGGCCATGCCTGTGCTGTAAATACTTCTTGGACAACTTTCAAAACTTTCAACAACTGGTGATAGTTTAAAATTTGACGATGTTGTGTGGGAATATTGTGGGCGAGGGGGAGGGGGCAACATGCTGCCCCCCTGCCCACAGTTCTGCTTCTATATGTGCAGCCCCTGCAGAGTGTGGTGTGTCTTGCAATATATATTTAATCCTATTTAAGGTAAACCTGCTTTCAACTCGATTTCTTTTAACAATGGATCCAGTACTTAACTGCTTCCCTACTGGTGATCACAGTTCCTTCTTCTGTAGACGACTGTAACTTGAGATCCCATGGAAAATGCTGCTGTTGATCATATTTCCCTGCTGATGGCCCTGACTCCTGCTGGCTCTCGCTGTCTGCGTGGTGACAAAGGTGGTGGGAATTGCTCTGCTGGTGCACGCAGTTGGTAAAGGAGGATTTCTTTTTTCCAGGTTTCTTAGTAGAAGACAAATTTGAAGTCTGGTTACACTAGAAATAATAGAAAACTAAATCGGTTGAGGTTAATGAAATGCCTGTTAGCTGTGAAGGAACAGATCTTTTGTACCTGTTGTATTTCCATATGGAATCTTTGGGACTGGTGTAAGCCAGCACAGCCCTGAGCGCGCCCAGCCGCCCGAGGGCACGGGGACCTTGTGCTGGGACATTCGTGTGCTGTGAGCGGTGGCGGGGGAAGTCTGTATAATCGCTGTTTTTAAATAAAGTTCTTTTCAAACGCAAGTTGTGTGCGCTCTGACATGGGCAAAGCAGGGCTCTGCTGGGTGTTGAAAGTCGGCCATTCACACCAAGCACGGATTCGTTGGCTTTTCCCTGAGAGGAGCCGCTGTGCCATGGGGCAGCCCGCGTGCTCAGCTGTGGGGCCTCCCATGCTGGGCCAGGTTGGGGCCACGGGACCTGAGCTGAGGCTGCCAAGGCTCTGGACACACCAAGCTACTGCTCCCCTTCCCTCTGGGGACCGTCCATCCCTCCACAGGGGTTCAGCAGGTGCCTTGTCCTCACCTCTTGTCTCTCTGGCCCCTGGCGATGCTGCAGAGGCCCCAGGGGTCTGACCAGTTCCTGCTGCTGCTGCAGGAGTCATTGGCTGTGACAGCACAGCAGCTGCTCAAGAGCTGTGGGCACTGGAAGGTTCAGGGTGGTTTGTACAAGTTGGTTCTTCGAAGTGCAGTAAATTCTTGCTTTGGCGCAAGCTGGCCGCAGAGGTGCGTGCAGCGCTGTGCCCTGCAGTGGCACTTGCGTAAGGGGTCATGGGTAGCTGCAGTGCCAGAGCTGGGGCTGGGTGGGGGTATCTCTGGAGGGGCCTTCTGGCCCCAGCTATGCTCTGGCTCCACACATCCAAGTACAAAAAGCTGCAAAACACCACACTTGTTTCTTTTCAAAAACCTAACAGAGCAATACCGCAGTTTATTTCCCCTTGCGAGAGGCAGCTTCTCATTTCCAGGCACTGACAGCTGACGTGTTCTGACGCGCGGGCTGTGACCCCGTGCAACAATTGCGGATGGTCGGGTTCTTCAGCGGAGCTGAGCTTGCTGAGGTGACGTCATTAACCACCTGCAACGCACTTGTATCTCAAATCTCTTTGGTTTTTTTTTGTTTGTTTGTTTTCCTCCTGTGAAGCCTTCTCAAGGCTGGCTGCAGGACTGCGCTTCAGTAACACATCAGGAGGGGCACATGGTTTGCTTCCCAAGGCGAGAGGTCCCTGCTCTCCTGCCAGGCCTTTCACAGCTGCTGGCACCGCACAAAGTGCTGCAGCCACGTCCCCCGCGCTGTGCCCGTGTCCCGCCCACCTGCGCACACTCAGCACACGAGGGGACCCGGCCGCGACAGGAGCCACACGCTCTCCGAGAACAGGCGCGCGGGGATCGACAACCTCGTGGAGAGGGAACAACCCCCTAAGCCGAGGCGGGAGGCCGGGACAGGTGGCGGCAGCGTCGCTGGCAGGGAGGGCGCGAGGCCCCGAGCGACAGGGAACCGGCCCGGGGCAGCGGCGGCGGATCCGGGGCTGAGGGGACGGGANCGCCGGCCGCAGCCGGGGAGGGGTCCGCGCTCCCGGCACGGCCCCGCGCCGGCCGCAGCTCGGGAAGGGCCGCTCTGTGCCCACCTCACCCGGCACCTGCTCCAGAGCCGCCTCACTACTGTGCCAGCCTCCTGCGCACGCTCTCCTCCGAGCCAGGGCCGCGGCCTTGAAGCTCTCCTCACTAAGCATTTCCTCCGCATCCTCCAGTGGTTCCGTAGCTTTTCCCCACACCTGTCACATCCTCTCTGAGATGCCGAGCCTAACTCAGAGCCACCACTGCCCAGCTTCACTGCATTCAGACCATTCTGTGACACCACGACTGCAGCCCACTCCCCACTCGTGCTTAAAGCACACTCTGCCGTGAACGCAGCAGCTGAATCCCTTCTCGTTATACCAAAGCTATGGAATAATGCCAAAGACACGCGTTACAGCACCAGCATCTGGTCTGGAGAGCCAGCTCCCACACCCAGCTCCCCTAGCCAGACCCCAAGCGTGGGGATCCCAGTGCAGCCCCATGCACCGGGAGCAGCGGCAGCAGCCGCCACACGCAGGACAAGGACGGGTCACAGCAGGGCACGGGGCAGCACCGAGGCTCTCTGCAGTCACACATCTTCTAACACCAAGGTGATCTCACTGTGAGAACTGCTGTTCCCTTTCCTCGGGGTGCCTCTCGAGAAGAGCCGGCAGCGTTCCCAAACCCTTTCTGCCATTTCACGGTGCTCTCACAATCCGAGCAGCTGTCCAGAGATGAATACAATTTACCTCCAGGAGAAAACTAAACACAAAGCCCCAAAGCAAACTGCCTCTGCAGCACCCCGGTGTGAGGGACGTGCCTGTCGCTCTGCAGCACAGCTTGCACAGACACCTCATTCACAGGGGCGCAGAGCTGCCCAGGACTCTCCTCATGGGCTCAGTCCCCCTCTGCTCCCGGCAGAAAAAGTGACTACCTGAATCATGGTTCAGATGTCTCTGATGCTTCACTCAGAAGTGAATTGACCAGTACAATGTACCCTCCATAAAAATTTTAATCAACTACTCACCTGAGGGACTCTTGTTCCCAGAAGTAGTCCCTGATTTGTCCCTTTTTTCTTACTTTACCAGCATCATCCTCATTGTACAGCCGGAGTGAGCCACTGATCGCACTGGAGAGGAAACACACACAGCTACTGGAATATTTTGTTTTCTAATCTGTGTGCAAAGCCGTCATTGCACTAAGGTCTCCCAGCAGTGCTCGCAGCACAGGAGGGCAGCAGGTAGAAAACACCAACCCACACCTACCGAGGAGATCATTTTGGTGCTACTGCAGTAAGAGCTTTTCAATAAGCACACAACACACAGTTTGTTTGACCTGTGCTGAGCTGATGCTTACCAGGAAGAGGAGATGCTTCTCAGTTTCCAGGACATAGACACTTCTTTGAGATCTGAAGACACCAAAACTTGCAGTTTTCAATGTTTCTTCTGTTTTACCTTAGACATAAACCTGAGCAGAGTTAGACGTGCTCAGGGCTCAGGTACTGAAGCCGACATTCACGGGAGTGACTCAGCAGGCCCAGGCCCAGATGTTAATTTAGAGCTATCAGTGCAAACCCAAACCCCTAAAAGGGCCACTGGCAGCATCAGAAGATGCTTCTCCTAGAAGAGAAGAAACCAGTCTGTTGCATGAGAAGAAGTGGTAACCCTGGCATCGGTCTGTTACTGCCTCACTAACACTGCATTTCTCCCTTTTGTTCAGAAAAGAGCTACTGAATTTAATTATACTGCAACAACATCTACAGCCAAAAAAATTCAACAAAACTGGTTTAATTTCAGAAAATGTGTTAAAATATATATATATTTGTACATCAATTTGACACACTGCATTAGTTTACACAAATGATGGTCTTTCTTGAAACTGTATTTATGAAATGTACATTTTTAATTTAAATACTCAGTATACACTGCATTTAATCTGCATGTTGCATTTATTAAATACATTAAATCTGCAATGTAACAAAACGTTTTCTGCATACGAAATTCAAAACACCATTTTAAATGAACAAAAGATGGCTCACTTCATTTATTTGTTTTAACAACTAGTGCCTAGCACACTAGCTTAGCTCCACCAACACCAGCTGTTCTTTCTCTTTATTGACATTGTTCACAGACTAGTACATATTACACTAAGAGTGCTGGATAAAAACATGAGGTACGGAAGTGGTTCAAAGATTACAGGTCATGCAGATCATGCGAGACAGCAAAGAAAGTTGTGAATGAGAAAACACTAAATAAAAAATACATAAAGAATGTGCATTATAAAATAAAAAAAAAACCCAACAAAACAAAAAACCAACAACCAACTCAATTACACAGCTTTGCTTCTTTGGTTACAAAGTAGGTTGAACAATTTCACAGCTTTTTATTCCCACCCAAAAAACCAAACCAAAAACGAAATGTCAAAAAGCAGAGGAATCATGGCCCCTTTCTCTCTATTAGAAAGTAGAAACAGAAATGAGCAAAGTTTTCTTCATCAAAATAGCCCATCACTTATTTATTATATCACAAGGACCGGTGACTACCTGTACAGATGCACTATGGTCTTCATACTTACACTCTATACAAAATTTACATTCAAGCTGGATCTTTACTACCGTAAATAAATACCAAAGGTCAATTGCCATTAGTGTTAGAAATATGCCAGGATTCTTTGTTCAATTATTGCCTAGACATTTTATCTATTAACGCAATCCCATCTATCATTTTACCCATACAGACATTTATTAAAAAAAAATTCAAAAATTCTGTGACATTGTTCATGTACATTATGAAAATAGCAGCCCTGTAATAAATAAAACAAATAAATGAAACTAACGTAGGCAAATATTACTTATATGAAAAGAACAGTGGCTCTGAAGAGGAATTGTTGCTCCTTACCAGACAGCAAGGCTCAAAGCAACCCACAAGCAGTGGGAACCTCGGAGAGCCACCCAAGCTCTGACAGACTTCCCTCCTGAAGCCCAGAGAAACGATCCCAGGCCCAGGGACTCCCTCTGCGAGCTCCCGTGTGCACCGAGGATGTACGGACACCTCCCACACTGCAGCCACAGCGGCGGGGGACAGCTCTGGGAGGATGATTGTCTAATACTGAAAAGGCCAAACACACAACAGAAGCACGGCTGCTCGCTCTCGGCGGGTGGAGACGGCGGTGGCACACAGGGACTGAGCGGCGCTCACGCCGAGGAGACGTTGGGTGGCTGTGGCGGCTGCGTGGGCGGGGGCTGCGCCTGCGAGCTGCTACTGGGGGTGGCCTGTTGGGTTGAGAGCTGGGATAACTGATCGTTGTTGGAAAGGGATTTTAACAGTGCATTTTCTCGTTCAAGTAAAGAGTTTCTTTCAACTAATTCTTTTATTTGTTCCTTCAGGACTTCCACTTCTTCTCTCACTGCATACATCAAATGGCTTTTCACTAGATCCTGCAAAGAGCAAGTGGAGAGTTACACCATAGGAAAGAACAGTTTCCTTCACCCCAGCCCCAGGACTTACTGCTTTCACTGCAGTAAGCCTGGAGAAACAAAGCACTCATCAGTAAAAATTTATGAATAAATCAGCCTTTGAGCACAAACAACCCAGCCCTTTTGTGAAGTGGGCCTGATATCAAAAGCTTTGTCTCCAGCACCCAGTCACTTCAGTTACTTGGAAGCCAAGGATAAGAATGATGTCCCAGCTCCCAGAAGGAAAGCACAAGCTCTGATGCTGTGACCTGGGTGGTATGGGTCTGTGGTACGCAGGCCCAGTCACTGAGGTGTATCACAACCAAAACATAAGAAAGCTTTTACATCATCATAAACAAAAACCAACAGCTGTAACTGAAGCTGAGCAGCATGTTAAGGATGGTACACCTGACCCTTCTTCAGAAAAACTAGTAATGAACTCGGCTAAAGTAACAGACTGAAATATGCACTGTATTTTCAGCACTCCTTCAAGTTCAATCACCTTGGTCACAGTAATTTGTAAGAAAATTAACTGAAAAACATTTCTGGGCCAACAGTAAAAGCAATAATGGTTTGTGGTTGCTCATAGTTGATACAGAAAATCCTTTTTTCAATTGATGTTCTCAGTCTGACCAACCTGGAGGGATATAACAGACTCACAGAAACACAATACAGCAGGAAACTTATGGTCAGTGATGAACCACATTAATCCTACTAGAAATAACAACTTATATTTTACTTACCATTGCCTGTTCTATTTTGTTGTCAATGGCAACAACACTTGCACCAGACGCACTGTAAATACAATGAGAAAACTCTGTGAGTGTTATTGTATCACTCAGGTAAAACTATGCACCTGCGGGACTCCTGGATCATGCTGTCACTGGAAGGCTGAAGCTTAGAGTCAAGAATTCAGTATATAGGGCCAGTGTCCCATGTCTCCCCCACCCTCCACCCCCACCCAGTTGCCCAGCACAGCTGGAACTCTCAACAGGCACTGCTCCTTCAGTTTATACCTTCTCATACTGGGCTTATGACGCCCACAACCATAAAAACGCATTAGAATAAACACTAAACCAACTGCTTTGATTCCTGGCCTCATTTTCCACCTTTCTTCACTGGGGAAAACAAGATTTCATGGGATATTCATGGGATTCTTACCATTAGTATTATTTCTTCCAAACTGTTTTTACAAAGCAATGAAGAAAAAACTCTGTTATAATACTTGTTCTCTGGATTCACTCGAGTCCACCTTCCAGGTAAGGAGCTCCTGGCTCAGCACTGCCCATGCAGCCTGTGGCAGCAACCAGCAGGAGGGCGAGAAACGACCAGAGCTCTGAGCCCTGTGGCCACTTCCTCGCTCCCAGTGAATTCCCTCTGGATCCTGTCTGATGGCTGACAAACACATGGCTGTGGGTCACAGCTAGGGTCAGGCTTGTCCCACAGACACACTGGTGTACAACGTCCACCACAGCACACCTCAGTACGCTGTAAGGATGTGCATTTACTGTTCCAACAAGATCCCAAACTGCATCTCTGAATCCTGTGTGATGGAAATCCAGCCCTTTACAGCTAGGGTCTGTTTCCAAGTCACACCGCAGACACAAAAGCCACTTCCTCACTCACAGCTCTGGAGTCGGGATTTTGGAGCAGGGGTGTCCCTGTTCTCTCAAGAGATTCTGGTCTCTCCGTTCAGAGAGGAGCTGTAGCCCTCCCCAGGGCACACAGGGCTGCACCCTGCAGCAGCCACCTCTCCACCCACCCTGGCCCCATATCCTCCACATTACCCTCCCATCCCTGGACTCAGGGGTCCCATTTTCTGCCCAGCTCCGGTCTGACACAGACGGTAGTTCCTGGGCTGTGACAGCTCCAGCAGTGAGAGCTGCTGATAACACTCCCAGCCATGGACACGGCTATCAGCAGTGTGCAGCCACATTCAGTAGCTAACATGGGGACAATGCAAGGGTTGCAGTCATGCTGGAAAACTTGCCTCTCTGGAATTATGCAGCTCACCAAAACCAAGTGTTAAGAAACAAACACGCAAGGCTTTTTACAAAGAGTATGGCAATGTGCTCAGCAGTACTAGCTGCAGACATGAAACACGATGCAGCTCCTGAAGAGTGATACTGGTCAGAGAAGTTAATTTTAAGAGGTCCCACAGAACCGTCAGTACCAGCATTGGGCTTTTACAAGCAGAGGGCATCAGGTTTGCACACTGAGGGAGGAACAGCCTCTATTTCTACTGAACCAAGCTTGAAATCCAAACCAAAAGTGCTGAACATCCATTTCAGAAGAAAACTGTTCCAAGTTTCTTACTGTCTTCTAAGCCTCTTTCAAACCCTATCTATGGTAAACCCCCTCAGCAGAAAAACTAATTTATAACTCATGCCAAGGGAAGTATTCCTTTCCATGTTGAATTAACATGCATCAGACTCATCTGGCACTGCCAGAAGTATCTGTGTTCATGAACCACAAAATCCCCAAGACTCCATGTCCTCTCACCACTCTACAGGTCAGATGAGGCAGCTCTGAAGAGGTAACAACAAGAGGACAATTAAAGCAAACACCACACTTGGCAGTGGGATCTTTTTCTCCATCTCTGCAGCACAATTGTACACATTTGTCAATAGCTGTCTAGTCAAACTTGAGATTGGAACTTAGTTCTTCTACCCCTGTTTCAGCTATTTTGCAGTGTGATTATTTAAAAAATAAACCCTACTACATCACTCCAAGTTAAGGCATTCAAGCAGCTCCATGAGAGAAACAGGCAGCCTTCCCTCAGCCTCCCAAAAGAGCCGTACCTGCGTGGTGCACTGCAGAGGCACCTTTCCCTCTGCTGTACCTTGTGCTCTGAGCTGCCCTCTGCCCCCCTGGGTAGGTGCAGTGCTCACCATGAGGGTGTAGGAATTGTCCCTCCCTGCAGTGTGATTGGAATGAGCCAGGGAAACCACTGCTTTACCACACATACCCCACACTTAACATGATGCCAATAGTACTGAAAGCTGTAAGCAGCTTTATACACTACTTTGTAATGTTCTCGCTGCCCTTATCCCCAGAACAGCTGTGCTAAGACTGAAATGCCAAGTCTGGATTCCAGCCCTGCTCCCTGTACACATCCTGGCATCCATTCCAACTTCAGCAGGCAGAGACTGGGACCACATAGACCCCCACTCACCCACCCAGGAGAAGCTTCACACTGACAGAGGGTGCCCCAGTTTGCCATCAGGACAAAACCATCTGACTATACTTCATGTCACTTTCTAAAAGCAGATGAGAATTAGATGTTATGGTAGCACAACTGCCACATGATTTTGTTCTTTGTTCATCTGACACTGCTCCCCACACCGAGCAGCTCCTGTGGGACATTCAAGAGCAGAGACCTCCAGTGACAGCTACTCTCATGGGAAACTCCAAATGTGCTGCCAAATCTTAAAATGTTGTACTTTTCTCGAATCCTAAACTCTTGACATCAAATTCCAGTTTGCACAAACATATTTTATCCCATGGCTGCAGAATGACATTTATAAATACAATCCAGTCCTTATGATAAGGCCAGAAAGAAACCCAAAATATCTCTTAAATAAGTCTTTTTGGATGACTGAATGGAGAGAGTCTGACACATTCTGTGAGTGCACCATCCACTGTAGAGCCAATGCCTCAGCTTGCAAATCCTGGAATTAGAAGAGGAAAGACACCATTTAGCTCTTGTACAAAAAGACCAATTACTGATTGTTCCAAGAGCTACAGAAGTGTGACAATTATTGTCAAAACTGCAAAAAAATCGACATCAAGTACCACAGGGCAGATGAAGGGGTGCATTAGGCATATAACATTTGTTTTTAACAGCAAAACCCCCACTCCACACTGAACTTCTGCAGCCCACCAAGTATCAAACAGATACACTGAACAGGGCACACTTCATTTTGACTTGGACCTCCCAGTTAAGTCATGTCAATGAAGGCTCTACCAAAAAAGAGGTTATATTGGTACACCAAGTTCACACTGAAGCCCACAAGGTACACGGCAAGATTTACAGTCAACA
The DNA here is from genome assembly GCA_013400235.1 of Oriolus oriolus. Classification (NCBI taxonomy): domain Eukaryota; kingdom Metazoa; phylum Chordata; class Aves; order Passeriformes; family Corvidae; genus Oriolus; species Oriolus oriolus. The sequence continues at coordinate 327,874 of VXBT01001131.1, read as the reverse complement.
AAAACAGCAAAGACCCCCCAGGCACAGTTTGTCATTCCCAGAGATGGACAGTAAACCCAATGTTTTCCTGCCTTAAACACCAGGTAGTCAAAACCCTATGTTGTCAGAGGAATCCTCATTTTGATGGTTTAAAAAAAAATCTCAGTGGCTTTTGCTTTAGCTATTAAATTGTCTTTATCTCAACTGACAAGTTCTCTCACTTTTCCTCTTCTGGGAGGAGGGGGAGTTGACTGAGTGGCTGCATGGGGCTTAGTGCCAGCAGGATCAAACCATGACAGACCTTTTTGGCACCCAGCACAGGGCTGCAAGGGTTTGAGGTAAGGACAGATTTGACTGGGATGTTCTAGATTGAATGGATAGCTGTTCCTTCTGTGCACCTATTGCCTGGAAGCTCCTGTGCTTGCCATGGGCTTGCTTGCCTGACTGTTAGAGGCCATTGCTTGCCAGTGGCCACTTTCTGCTCTCACTGCTGCCACACGGCTCTTATCACCTCACTGCTGTGCCTGGAACACTTGATAACAGCCACTACCACGTCCCTGGGCTGGCAGGTACCCAGGGCAGTGCTGCCGCACTGGGCAGGCTGGAGCTCCAGCCAAAAGGATTGTAACCTGTGGATGGGTTGATGGGGCAGCAGAGACTGAGCCACAGCCCACGGAGAACCCCAGCACGGGAGCAGGTGGGTGCCCAAAGGAGGCCATGATGCCCTGGGCAGTCTATGCTGGAACAGGCTCCTGGCAGAACACGTGGCCCAATGGAAAGAGGAGTCTACACTGGAGCAGGTTTGTTGGAAGAATCTGAAGCAGCCCGTTCCTGAAGGATTGACCCTGTGGAAAGGACCCAATGGTGCAGCAGCTCACAAAGAGCTGCAGCCCATGGGAAGGGCCCACACTGGAGAAGTTCCAGGAGGACTGTCTCTGTGGGTGGGATCCTATGCTAGAGCAAGGGAGAGTGTGAGACTGCCCTGCAGTGTGTGGTGAAGACCACAGCGAGGAAGGCTGCAGGACCCAACCTGACTCGGCTTTGGTGTCCAGTAGCTCCACACACCACACTACCCCTCCTGTCCTGAGTGACCACCACGAGAGATGGAGCCCAAAATCGCAGACTAAACGATCTCAGTGGACACCTGTGGACAATTTGCAGGTCAGGTGCATAGACTACAGGAATGACACCAACATATTAGAGCAAAGGATGGGAAGGGGTGGTGATGGTTAAGGAGGCTCTACTGGAGAGTGTGCAACCTGAGCATGATGTAAATGGTATGGAATAAAGGGCAGATAATGTGCTGGTTTGGGCTGGGGTAGAGTTAATTTTCTCCATAGTAGGTGGTATGGGGCTGTGCTTTGGATTTGCACTGAAAATGGTGTCAATAATACCAGTGTTTTTGTTATTGCTGAGAAGCACTTGCTTGCAAAACACCAAGGCTTTTTCTGCTTCTCATACAAGGTTAATGTCTTAATGTTGACTTGCTAATGGCCACAGGAAAATTTAACTTTCAACATCACCTCATATTCATGGGCACCAAGATCCATTTCAATTAACAATCCAACAAGTGCTACTGTACTCAGTTTGGTGTTTTCACCATTAATGTCTTTAGATACAACTATCATCCTTCCAAGACACACGTTCTGAACTTCAAAATTCACCTCAAAATCTAGGTAAAAAGACTAAGAATCAAACTTCAAAGGTTTTTTTCAGCTTAATTCATTCTGCATGCTTAAAAAAGCACAGTAGATCATTTTTAGATATTCCACAGACCTCAGTAATATGTGTATTTTATGCCAATGCTGGATGCATTAGGAATGAGTTATACAGAGCCTGCTTTGGCACAGCCAAGCACTAGACGAGGTAATAGTGTTTCACACTGAAATGAGACCGAAATCCTACTGACTGGATGATGTAAGCTAATTCTGAAGCTTTTCAGTCAGTAGCAAAAAAACATATTCTGTGTTCAGCTGTATTAATGATTATCTGTATACTACTATCCTGAGGAATTTCTTGACACCAAGTTACCCACCAGAAGACTCCCAGAATGCAGGAGCTTTCTTGCTTTTCAGATACATAAAATGAATCACATCTCACAGCTGATCCTGCAGAGCAGACCACATGGGACACTGATGCTCCGTCCAACAGCCGCTGCAAGAAAAAATCCTCCTTGAAAGCACCAGATGTGCTTCACTTTAAGTGGCAAAGGTTCTACCAACGGTCTGACAGACATCCCCAAGCCAAGTGATCACCCCCAGCTCTTCTCTCCCTTTTGTGTCGCTGCTTTGAATCAAACTGTCAAACAATCTTTCTGTTAACACCAATAAGGCACCCTGGAGTGTTCTCACTTATTTTGCTTACAAGTGAACTACAAACTAAAGCCCTGTGATCATTCATTCTTTCCCCTCACTGTTTACTCATTTATGAGCTACTGTCTTACCACTGGTTGAGCTATTCAGTCTATCCAGAGAAATCTTTTCTATTCTTGAAAGAGTTAAGGCCTATTTAATCAGCCTCCATCCCATGAAGAGATTTTACAATGATAGCATCCCAATGCAATCACCTATCCAGCCTGGAAAGAGGATCTGTGTGAGTATTGCAGACTTCTATTATTTTTCTTTGTCAAAGCCATGTGAGAATGTGTGATAACCTGAGGCAGTGAATTCACCACCTCAGGAGTTCCCACACACATTTTATGAGTCAATTTATACTGTGAAGGTTTAATGCTTCACACAAACGCAACGGAAACATAAATCCTACTGCTTTAAATTCAAGTTTACCAATAATGTCTGTGTTTTAGGCTGACCCACCTAAAGCTGCTATGGCACCCTTACTGTGCAAAGACAACCCAGGCCCAGGAGAGCAGTCACCTAGACTCACGTGAATATGCCAAACGGCCACTATTCCCCTTCTTAAACCACATCGGTTGAAAATACCAACATATGAGACTTGTGCCTTCAGCAACACCTGTGTGAGCACTGTGCAAGAAAACATCCCTGCAAATGTGTCAACAACAAGCAGTATCTCCCTAACACTTACTGGTTTGAGAGTCACCAGCACTCTTCCTGCCACGGTGTGTTGGCAAAAAATAAAACAGTTTCTATTCACTGGAGCAGTTCAGCAATCTCTTGTTCTCTATTGCAGTATCATGTGGCTAGCTCTGCTGACTTCAACAGGTCCCCAAAGACAGCTACTCATAGGAGAATAATCCATATTTGTTAGAAAAAAATACTAGAATTACACAGAAATATTTCTGTTTACACCAAAGTCTCCCAAGTCAAGCCCCTCAGATGCACAAACTACTTCCTAAAGAGCTGCAAAATGTAATTAAGAGTTCACTGCCAGCAGACTCATGGTCCTGGTGCTCTGCAGTGTGTCAACCCCCACATTTTGTGATGGGCAAACAAAGGGATTCTGAGGAAGTCACACGAGCTTATTGTTTTCACAGCAGCGATTTTTCTTTCCCAAACCAGAGATGACAAAAAGAAGCCCCACACCGTTACAGCCCCTGCTGTGTCCTGCCCACACGGACCTCCCCAGCTCCATCCTGTGAGGGCTCCCACAACCAGCTGCACTGCTCATTGATGCCCCGATGTTCCCTCCACTACCTTTTACTGGAAGTTTATAGCTGAAAGCTTCTCAGTTTCAGTCATCCTGTGAAGGAAAGCTGCCTAACATGACCTTAAAATCCAATAACTGGGGTATAAATGCAAAACCTGCAAAATCCTGTCAAAGACTTTGGAATTTGAATGGATTATAAGTCTAAAACATGCATCAATCATGATTAATTTAATTCTATGTTCTCACAAACACTTGTTTTTACCACAAAGTGTTCACTGGCAAAGATGCAAGGTTATTTCAAATGCAGCCATTTATATTCTTCTACCTGAATTTAATGTTCTTCTATATCCCACATTTCCAGCACTTGCTTCAGGCATTGTACATAAACCTCAAATTTGTGAAGCCTCCATCTTAATCATTCGTTATTTGATTTCAGGGTTTTTTGAATTAGCTTCCTCATCTTAAGACTTATTTTGAGGCATAAAAATAGAGAAACAGCTAAAGGTTAGACCACAATGTGACCTTTTGGTCTACAAACCGAATGTGTATTCTAAGCCCTGAAGTTTGTTCCAGTGAAATAACGAAGTCCTTGAAACCTAAATACCAACTCTGTTCCATAAATACAGGGAAGTGCCATCATCCAGAGCTTAAAGCAAAACCGTAAATTTGTCCAACTTTCTGCTGAAAAAGGAAGATGTGCTTTGAAACTGAGCTTAATGCCAGCACCCCAGCAATGCAAAATAATTTTTTAAAAAAGAGCAGGACACTTAGCATTACTTATAACCTTCATCATTGTGCAGTATACAAACTGTTGCCAAGCAAACTTTAAAGGATTCAGTTGAGCTGTGCAAGTTGAGAAGCCTTTCAAGTCAAATACAGCCAGTACAGTGACAAAATGGTTATCGATACTTCAACAGCCAAACAAAATTTACATTCTACACAGCTTGTTAAGCAGAAGTTTTGACAAGCCAGAGCAGCACACGGCATTAAATCACATAATCACTAGGACTTTGACTTAATGCTGACAAAAAAAAAAAATCCCTTAAAATCATTAAAGCACAGGAAAGAAACAGTTTGCAGCTACTGATTAATTAGTAATGCACTTCTCTCAAGTCCTATCCGTGCCAGATAAGACTCTGTTGCACTTCACTGCAGTTTCTCACCATGAGTTCAATGCTAACGTTGGAGATTTACTTTGTCCTTGTCACAGTTCACCTGTGTTCCCCATCCAGCTTCACTTCAGCAGAATGAAAGTAAGCCAGAAAGCTTCCTTTCCTGGTTTTAAGACAGAAATATCTTAATTTCGCCAAAATTCTGTTTAAACGTACGATTTTTACAATGTGTTTTCTGATACAGGACTTAATGCCAAAAAGTTTCCTCTTTTGGAAAAGGAAACCATAAATATTTTGGTGAAGGTCAGCTAGGAGCTGACTAGCATCAAACTCTGAGCTTACACATCATGTATGATACATGCATAATGGAAGGAGGAAAAAAAAAGTCATGTCATAGTTTAGAGTTTAGTTCTATGTTTCAGAACAAATACACCACTTCCATGACTGCTTTCACCTCTTCAAACTGCAGAAGCCCAGTATGGAGTTCTGAACACAGGCAGCAGTTCTGTGCAAACAAAAACAATGAGAAACTTGCAGAGAGCAAAGCAGTTCATGCATACCTCGGCATGTATGCATTCCACACTCAAGCATCCATACCTATCCCAGGTGGTCTTTGACTCGTGTAACTTGTTGAAATGGAACGCTTGGTAGAATGCAGTTGACGGATTCCTATGAGATCCAAGAATCAGACAGACATATTGAAAATGGGTATGTAACAAAAATACCAACCCTCTTAATTCAACCTGCATTACAAAGTGAATTAGCCGTCCAGACAGGTTAAACTAATGTCTGAAAGGCCCTACTGTTTCTATGGGTTTGCATTAAGGACACAAGGAGCCAAAACAAAATAGTAATTCTCCAGCCCTATGGGTTAAAAAAAAAATCCCTTCTGCTCCTGTACAAAGATGACTCCAAGGCCAACAATGAGACATCTCCTGTCCTGCTGGCAATGCTGTATAGTTTAGCTGTACACCACCCTAATGCCAAACATACCTAAACCCAAGAGACACCTTTCCCATTTTTAGTATGTCCCAAACTACCCCTGCACACAGTACCCTGTGTTTCCATCCTACTTAAACCCCTGCTTTATACTCAAAACAGATGAGTCCTCCAAGGGGACCTGGAATTTGGAGCTCAATATGCCACATTCAAACTACGACAGATGAAGTTACAACTCGAAAACAGATCCAGTTAGAAACGAAAAATGGAATGTAAACTATCTTTGCAAGCACCTTTCAATCACGTTCCTACTTGCCCTTCCCGAGGTGCAACAGGGCAAGGGCTGATGGAGGCCCCTCGCCATGCGCTCATCAGAGAGCTCTCACAACCACAAGGCCAGAGCACAGTAACCTTGCTGAAAACCACACACTATGGCCACATTCCAACACCAGTGCAAAGCCCTGGCAGCCTGACCCTCCAGCCTCAGCCCCACCACGGCAACCATACTGACAGTGTCATTAGAAAATCTTATTTCTCCAAAGTCTCATGCGAATGTTTGTTGCAAACTAGATACTGGATGAAGCACACAGTTCTCTGCTGCCAGTGGCTGTAGCAGTGCTACCCCGAGGCTTAGGAGCTCCTTTCCTCAAACTGCTCACCCTCATGTGGGCAGAGCCATGCCAGCCCTAGAGACGAATGCAACGACCTTGCTGAAAAATCTTCAGAAATGAAAGAATGAGTTCAAATTCCTTTTAGAACCAGTTTTAAAACAAGAAGTTTGTATCAACATTGGAAGCACAGGTATCAATCCCTTTTCTAAATCTATGGCAAGAATATTTCTTAGAACAACTGTCCTCAAGTTACTTAATTATTTCAATTTAAGTACAATTACTGCATAGTAAAAATCACATAAAATAAAACAAAAACCTCACAGAAACAGCACCATAACAAAACACTATCAGAAGTAATTTAATTCTCATGGCAGGTGTATAACAAAAACCCTGCAAGGATAATGGTATTTGTGCATCAGCAGTGCTCAGGAAGTGTCTGAGTTTAAAGTGTCTGTCACTCCTTTTCCCACCTTCAGTACTGTACTTCAAAAAAAAATTCATGCGAGTCTGGAATTTAGCTTAAAACCTGTTACAGAAGTTGCTCGATCAAAACTGATAAACACCATCCTCTTATGTTGGTAAGATTCACATTTTCCTAAGAAGCACTGCACACAGCTCAACAAGCAATTACAAAAAGGGCAAGACCATAGCTAAAGGACATTTGTGTAACAGGACTTCATACGTGGAAGACAATTGGCATCTGCAGATCAAGAGAGCATTCCTTTGCTGAAAGGAAGGCCCAGGCTCTTCTTTCTAACGCAGCTGTCTGTAAGGAGTATTTTAAGTCCCTTCCTCAGAATGAGGCTGTAAATAGAAAGTCATTTAACTTCCAAGACAAATTTACTTGTTGCATATAAAGCCCTGTTGCTATTGTTAAGTATAAAAAGTGGCTTATAACCACACAGCATGTATTCCATATAGTCTATTTTTATACTGATACACTATATGCTCTATATTTTTGTACCATTCTTAAGCAAGCATCTGAAAAGATATGGAAAAATTTTCCTTATTAGATTCTCATTTGTAACTCCTACTGTCGAAATTGCTTTTGCATTACTTCAGACAAGTAAGAGAACCTTTTCTATTCCACAGCAATATATTTTAAAAATAATTAATGGGAGTGTGTGTACCTGAAAAGGAAAAGCAAATCCACAGAGGCAGCATGAATGATGCCTCACATGCAGATCTGAACTAGTATGACTGAGTTGCAGACTGCTGGGGCATCTAGTGTTAACCATAAGAAACAGTGAAAGGTTAGAGAATGCCTAAAAACGCCTTTCTGTTTGCAGAAACAACTGAGAAAACAGCTTACAAGAGCAGTAAAACCTGGTCTGCTGCTGCTGTGCCACAGCTGGAGCACCACAAGGGCTCCTGACACTGTCCTGCATGAATGCAGGGACAGCCTGGACCAGAAAAGCAGATTGACCAGGTCTCCTCCCTGGCAGACTGCCAGGTCTGAGGTCAAGACTCAGTCCCAGTCCTTGGCAGATTGATGCAGTGGAACCAAGAGCCAGACAGGACAAGAATGTCCCAGATGCTGACTCAGAGAAAAAGCAACCACCTACCCTTCCACAGAAGGTACCCCAGAACTTCTCTTCCTCCATCTCAGTTGAGAGAGACCAGGTATCCGCAAGGGTACACGGGCTCAATTTCAGTCCCAGACTATGACAGACAACTGGCTTAATACACTTACACTTCGAGTGTTTATCTCAAGTGGCCAAAAATGTCTCTATAAACAAGTCCTACAATAGTTACTGCATTTATGTCCTTTAAAAGCTCATGAATGCCAATATTCACAACTTACTCCCAAGCTCTGGTTTCTAAGAACGGTTTTCATGCAACAGAAAATTTGATCCAAATTTAAAGAAGGAGAATTTACTCAGTTCTCTGAACGCCCAGGACACCAAGCTGTCCCCCTTTAAAAGGGAAGCCTAGACCTCATCCCAAGTCTCACATCAGTTGGAAGTGTATCCTCCCACTGCCATTCATCAGGACAATATGTCAAATACAAACTTCATCCTTGAGAGCTCTGTTTGCCAGAAACCATGCCTGTGAAAGCTGGCATATCATCAGTATACAGATATACGCCTTTTGGTTCAAGTAATGATACTGGCTTTGGAATGGGTATCAGCCCAACATACAGTGGCTGCTGCACAGATGCCTTTTTCCCAGCTAATTTCCTTTGAAAGAAATAGTAACATCATTGCTCATGAAAAAGTTTCAATCTTCAAACTACTGACCAACCTCAGCAACTGAGGGTAACAAGAACAACACATGAAAAATAGCACTTTTTTCCCCAAACAAAAAACTCACACCACCTCAGACAGCTCTCTCTCAATATCACTGACTTATTTTCTTTAGGCTTGAGAACAGGAATGATGCAGAACATTCAAAAGGCCTAAGCACCTGTCTTTGAAGAACATGAAAACAACAGGTCAGACAATCCATGCTCAATACCTCTAAGGAAAACCAAAGAAGAGCAGAAGCGCATATTTATTACCCAGACAGCAGCAAGCACACGTGGATAACCTTTACAAAAGCTCACTTCGACCAAAATTCCTTCTGAGAACAATTAAAAAGTCTCATATAGAAAGCCACAGGAGGTGTGACCATGCCATAAAATGAGTTGAGCTTTTAACACCACCTTGCATGACATTGTTGGTAAGAGCTCGGCTCATACAAAGCGAGTCCACCATTGGCAACTACTCTGTGCACGTGGCTCTCCAAGGGTTCAGCGGAAGGATCATTCATCAGTGCTCTCCAGGGGTCTCCTCCAAGTGTGTTATGGGGTACTTTAATCCTTTACTTGGGCAGTGGAGTACAGACTATCTCTATATCTGCAAGCACTCTGGACAGCAGGAATAGAATTCAGGAAGATCTTGCCCAATTGGAGCAATGGTCTGAAATAAAAAGGATGCAATTCAATAAGGATAAGTGGGAAGCAGAAAGCTCTGGTAGCAATTATCAGCTGCACAAGTACAAAACATGAGTAGCTGACTGCAACTCCACAGAAAAGAATCTAAACAGAATTTAAAACATAAAAGCCTTGCAAAGGTGTCAAACCTCTACACAGGACGTACACAGAGTAACAAATCTGGCTTTATTCGGCCTGAGCCTTTAGCTTCAATTTCATGGCCAGGTTTAGACACCAGCTCTCCAGAAGGATATATGCCTACCTATTCTCATAACCCTGACCCTGGAAGTAAGGCCATTAATCATGCACTAGTGGATCAGTAGGATTGAGAAGTCAATAGCAATCTTCCAGCTCCCATCCTGTGCACAGAGATATAGGAGCTGGGCATTTTGCCCAAAAGAAGTGTTATTCAGTCACATTTATCAAAGGAAGCACACTACCGTGGAACTTTGTGCACCTGTGTTACTGCTACAGAGCCAGAAGTGAACCAAGCATTTTGAGAAAGAAGTGCTTCAAAGATGCCTTGAAGAGGAAATCAGCAAACAAACATATTCAGCCCTTTTTAACATCAGAATTAGTACTGAATAGGCAAGAGACCCAATAGTAATGTAAGCATGCAGTCTGAGCTCAAGAGAACTGTCACCACATACGGATGTGTTTGTGCACTAAAGAACAACAAATGAATCCCTCCTTAGTATCTAAAGTTTATAAAAGATCAGCTGTACTTTTAGCCAGAAGTATTTCAAACCCAAGGTAGTTTTCAGTTGTGTCTCAGTGCTCCCCCAAAAAAGGCTGTTTACTGGGGTACTGACTGACCTGCAATGGGGACGGACTATAACTGGTCTCAAAATTACAGCACTCGGCAGGGTTCATCTGGGAGCTGGACAAGGGATCTGATGATCACCTGATCACAGCGTATCATTTTGAGATGATGTTTACAATAGCAACAGAATTCCTTCTCCATCCTTCTCCTTTTAAAAGATGTTTCACTTTATTTTTAGCACCTTCTATTTAAAGCAGCTGCAACTTTGAATCAGCTTTCTTTCATAAGACTCAATCTACAAAACAGTAACTGGAGCACAAAGCTTTGCAGGAGAAAACTGACAGGAACTAAATGTGGGGGAGTCAATGCAAAATTAAGGTAAATAACATCTCAAGCTCTGAAGTGATGTGTTTAATTGCATATTCTGTTCACGCAGTTCCTTAAAGCCATTATACCTGCTATACATACCCTAACAGCAAGAATTTGAAGCTTTAACACTCAGTTTTAGGTGCATTCCAGCTACAAATGAGAGGAAAGGCTGCCTCAACGACCAGCCCGCATGACAGCTTTTGGGACAGTGGCTCTCAAACACCACGACAGATACAAAGGGGTTTCACAGGCTACTACAAAATAAAAGTATCGTAACAGCATAGAGAAAGCACACTACATGGAACTGATCTTCACTGGAAAAATCAAAAGCAGTAGCCCATACTTCTTCACCTTGCTCTCAAAAGAAGATTTTGGCAAATAATTTCCTGCAGTGACTAGAAGTCTCTAAGGAGAAGGAAATGCAGACAACTGTCTCAAATGCACAGGGTATGAGGTCTGGCAGAGGTGTTTCATTGATCACTTGCCTGCTCTGTTGAAATGTTGGCATCAGCCTTCCCCTGCTCTTGGTGGGCTTGGGTATTTAAAAACAACACCAGGAATATTTTTCAACCCCTACCCTACCAGTGCTATTACTTGCTTTATGTAATTATGTGATTTTAATAAAAATAAATAAATAAAAACAAAAAAAATTTCATTATTACCTGTATTGGGTAGTAACCATACACTATTTCTGAAGGGGCTTTGCTGAAGAGTTCAACTAGCGAATTCCAGTATGACTATTTAATACTAATCATAGAAAGAATATAACAAATAATATTCTAAGTATCCTCTTACTCCTGATTTCAACAGCTGCAGCTCAAAACTCTGGAGTACAGGTCTCTTGGGTCCCACAGATTGGTCCCCAAGCCTCAGCAGTGCTGCGCACAACCTATAATCACAACAGCTTTAAGGTTTTCAGGGTTCAGTGATGACCCTTTCCATCCTCAACATGCTGTCTTCCCACTTTCCGAAGCCAGGCTCAGTGCACTCCTGTCCCAGCCAGGTACCCAAAACTCTCATGCTCCTCCTGTCCCAGACAGACAGCACTGCCACAGACACCTCAATTAACACACCACCTGCTAATGAAGCATGGCTGTTCTGTGAAGGCTGTCACGGCTGTCAGTCAGGCTGAACTTTACTTACAGCATCTTACAAACTGTATGAGAAGTAATCTGAGAGCTTCTGTTCTCAAATCAAAACATGTAACAAGTGTAAGGTTTCTCATACTAATGACTTGTCTTCTCACTGGATATAGTCAATTTTCAGTTCTTAGAGGGAGGATACAGGACAAAGTAGTTCACGGGATGCACAGCTTGGCTTCAAGGCAAAAAGAAACTACAGCAGATCACATTTTCAGAGAGAAACTTAATAGATTACAAGCTGATAACAGCAATGCAGAAAGTCTGCCTGACCTAGTCACGAATTCTTGCCTCTATCAAGTAGCTTTCAAGAAAAGCCACAGAAAAGCTCACCAATATTATCCATGTTTAAACAAACTGAGACAAGTTAAAAAAAAAACCAAAACCAAAGGCAAACAAAGCCTTACTGAAAACAACTCCCATGGTCTCAACACCTTGAAGTCCACTTCACATGGGATGGAGCCCTTCAGCATCTATTGAGATTCACCAAAGATTATCACTATACCATGATACTCTCCTGCAACTGATCCCATTCAAGAGAGCAAGCTCTGAGTGCTCCTACTCAGCAGACCCTGATATGCTGGTATGAAGGAGGGAGCAAAATAATTAATTCAGCACTTCTGAAATAAAAAGATCCACATCTGCTAGTATTGCACTACAGATCCCAAAATCTGCAAAAGTCCTCAAAAGTATTGACTTTTAGACAACTTGGCTGGTAAAGAAAAGACATGTATTTGTATGTACGAACATGTTATTGAAGATGATCAGGCTTCTGCTGCCTGTGATGCCCACAAAACCTGATCTTCTCAAAGTGATGAAGGGAAAGCTGCCTGTGATTTCTGATGAAAGTGGCCTTGCATAGTGGAACAGGGCTTGAATACTCATCCTCAAATAAAACTGCACTAAAATGAGATTTTTTTTTCCCCTCCCACTAAGTTGCAGTGACAACACTTTCAGCTATTTCAGTCATCTATAAATACAAATGGCTCCTGGTTTTTCTGACAACAAAATATTTCAGTATCAGTGGGGGAAAAAAAAAAAAGAGTGGATAAAACAGCTTCAAGCAGACTGAGACAAATCCCACCTGTCCTACCCATGTGATAATGATCAGGAACGCATCTATGAGCAAACGTTTCAAATTACACACGTAGCCTTAAAAAAAGATACTAGATCCTAGGCCATGTATGGCATGGTTATTTACACAGTATATTATAAATCTGTCTGCCTTCCCACACCATTTACAAAGTCTCTACCACTCAAGTTTCAGGCCAGCCTGTGCTGTCACAGTGAGTGCTCACCACTTGATTTACAGAAACTGTATTTTTAAAAATTCATTTGTAGGGTTGGTCAAGGTATTTACAGGCTTTGCACCCACCAAAGAGTGTTCTACAAAGGAGACATTCCCAGGAGTTCTCATCTACACTCCTACAAAAATAGCTGAAGTAACTTGACAGAGAAGCAAGCAGGGTTCTTTAACCCTCATTTCTGGCCACCCCATCCTCTATTGGATGTTAAACCTGCTTGAGATGGATACAAAAGCTTCAGATACTTCACTGAAAGCAGTATCTAATCTCTTATCCAATCTACACTTCCCCACTGCAAGCTCACACACCTGCCACACTCATCCCCTCCCAGACATAAACAGGCCAGGACTCTGCCCTCACTGCAGAGGGGCGAACGGTATCCTGGGCTGCACAAGGCAAAGTCCGGCAGGTGGAAGGAGGGGATCCCGCCCCTCCACTCACCACTGCTGAGGCCACACCTGCAGGGCTGTGCCCAGATCCCCATCCCAGTTTGTAACCTTTAGCGGGTACCAGACAAACCTGCCAGCTGTCAGTGTGACAGGCAGCTGACACCTCTCCAGGGCACTAATTAATATTTCCACCTTCCCTCTCACTGACAAAAGCACTCAAGCAAGCTGTCACAATCCAAATGCATCCTTCATAGCTTCAAAGGGAGAACAGATATACACACTCTTGGACTAATTTTGCTTTATTTGACAAAGAAAATGATGACAAGCATCCAGCTGTCCCTCATGTGGCCAAGTAATTCACCTGCCCTGCCTGAGTAAAAATAGATTATCCCATAAGGCAAAGATTTCCTGGCACTCAATATACATTTGTATTTATGAAGCGTGAAGTTTAAAGACAGAATAATTTTCAAGAGGAATGAAAGTACAACCTTACTCTGCAGTTCAAGTGACCTCTTATGTCTGGAGAATCTTCTCAGAAGACAGTGGCTTTAGTAGTTACTAGAAATACTTCTGTCTTTACACTTTGTCAGGCACAGGTGTCTGCTTTTATTCCTGTATTTGACAATCTAGATTTATTGAACACAACCATCCAGATGTACTTTAGCAGGAGGAGTGTCACAGAAGTTTCTTAAGGAATCGTTGCTGACACAAAGCACAAACAAGGTTTGCACTTCTCCTGAGCAACAGAAACTGCTAATCATCAGCTTTAAAGTGGGAAAATTAATATACAGCCTCAACACGCAACAGGCTGATAACTCAAATATCCAGTACAGTAACAGCAAGCAACTCCTCTTTGCTATAGTGTCACCTGAAGTCATAAAAAATTATCAGCACTTCCTGTAAAAATGCAGCCTCGGAGAACTTTCAGCCCTTCTGGAGTCTGAGAGCAGTTCGGTAGTCCTGCCTTTTCAAAACATCCAAATACTTGAATATTCAGCTTTTAACAAGAAGTTTAAAACAGCTTCCATAAAACATATGCTGTTATTTCTGCCATGCAGACAGCATTCAGAAATCAGCTATGAACATTTGCACTCTTCTACAGGAGAGCAGGAGAAAATTAATCCCCAGCAGCTGAGCAGAACACTCAGGAGTCTGAGGTACAGGGAACCTCCCCTGTCAGGGCTGGTCACTACAGTCTTTCAAACAAATTGAACAGTATCACTGTGAATTTCTTTTAACTATTTTCCCTATTTCCTCCTTTTAATAACTCTCTCATCTGAAACACTTGTACCTCATTGATTCTAAGAATGTACTGACTCGTCCTTAACAAAGGCATTTGAATATTTAAACTGGGAAACAGTACTGTCAAACGAGAAACCAGTTTTGTTTAGCTATCTTGCACCACTCCAAAAGTGACTGCACAGCACGACAGGCTTTCTACCACGCAGAAACTCATGTGGTGCTGCAGTTACCCTTGGTAATTTTTGTTATAGAAAGTACAGCAAGCATTGAACACAACTGAGTTTGTTTGCATTAGCCATCCTTTGCTGCCACCAACTGCAAAGGTCACCCCAGAAGTCCCAGCTTCGTTTTCAAACTGTCTGTCAAACCAAAGGCTCTCCAGGCTCTGGAGAGTGTCTGCCCAGGTTTCATTCTCACCTGCTTTCACATACACTCGCAAACACAGGCCTTCAGGAGGAGAGCTGAGAACAAGTCTGGAGCTGCAGGAGAGCTCAAACCCCTAAAAAGTTTATGAGCAAGGTGAAGAAAGGGATAATACTGAGTACTAAGGCAATTCAAGTACCATGTACTGGTACGTATTCGCAGAATACTTACTTTTTTCTTTAGGAGCACAATAAAATATGCATCTAGGGCAATATCTAAGTGATCCCATGCACAGTTTTGTCCTTGTATGATGAACACAGTCTCAAGAGCACAGTTCTACCAGCAGTTTGTGCTCCATACAAACACGCGATTTAGCTGAGCTTGGAGACACGCTGCGGAGAGCCCTGCACAATCGGGTTCTCAGCAGCTCAGCTGCCACAGCTGACAGTTCACAATTGCAGCCATTCATTAGTGTTCCTGGAATACAGCCGGAACAGTTCAAGCCGGTCAGTTATCTCTGGAAAATGATCTATACTCTGCTCCTTTTCCAACAGCCCTAGTAATATTTCGCCCCAAAAGTCTGCCAAACGTGTAGGAGGTTTGAACAAGCTTTCACAGTAACATTCTTTCAACAGAAGCAACATATTTCTTTTCCCCCAAGAGCCAAAATAAAGTTATTAAGCCAGATGAAATATTCTGCTTGTCAATTACATATTTGTGTATACATGGGCATAAGGGTGAGCAGAGAACCTGACACACACTGATACCAAAATCCTCTCAGGTGCTCTAACTGCCCTACCTCCAAAATGATTAGTACTAGTGCTGACATCAAACAAAAGAAGAGTCAGAGCAATTTTGAGACCCAGTTCTAATTGTGTTTTTACAGTATTTTTCAGGCTCCCTGTTTGAGGGAGCAATACCCACATATGCCTCAGTAACAGTACTAGTTCCTCCATCCTTTAATACTGCTGCAGTTTATTTTACTTGCAGCCACATTTAAAGAGGAAAAGAAAATAATACTATGTTATGCTGTAAATATTTCACAACTTTCACACAACAACTTTTCCTTTTTAAGAGCTTAGCAGTTTGGACACATCAACTGAAAAACTGGCTTTGCTTTTCAAGGAAGGTGTGACATACCAAAGGCTTTTTTCTTTATTATTCTTTTGGACTACCTATCCACCCTTTCTTCTCCCACAGACAAGATTTTCCAATTAATTGATTCTTCACTATTCATCAGGTCAATGCAAGAAACCACAGGTTTTTATAGACTGCTGTCAAAAAGTACTGGGCTATGGGAACAGGAAATTAAGTCTTCGGGCAATGGCTTGGAAGCAAGTAATCTATAAACATAGTTCTCTCTACGTATCACGCTAGATAACTTTACACTTCCACCCCTAACAACCTTAGATGTTGTTTCATTTAAAACAGCAGACTGTAAGACAGGAGTAATACAAAAACATTTTTTTCAGAAATACATGAACTAACCAACTTTATACATCATGTTTACTGTGTTCCTGACATGCTGTTTTCAAAGAACTTCCATCTTAACTATTTTACCTTTAAAACAGTTCCTCTTCATATTCGGAATGGTGAGTGACTTTCCAGATAAATCTCCAGGGTATTGAGAGCTATACACTAGTCCTGGATGAGTCATTGTTTTAGAAGATGACTATAGGAGAATGATCTACACAAGTCTGTGAAGCTTCAAGGACATGCAAATACTGAAATATAACTGAAGGTGCCAGAAGAAATGTAGATACCTGCCTATACACTGAGCCCCATTTCTGGGGATGTTACACATTAATAGTACGAAAGACAAAAGAGAAAAATGCTTTCCACAGTTTTATAGCTTCTATGACCACCAAGTAACCTCTCTGAACCGAGCTGTGCATTAACTTCCTGGACCTGCCAGCACAAACCATGACTCATGATGTATCAGCTCCCTTTGCGCCTTAATAGCTTTATCAGTGTCAGCCCCCAGCCTATTAATGACACTTGAAGGTTTTCATTAACTATTTCACCACTGATTCCAGTAGATAAGGCAGCTAGACAAAGCCCATGGGAGTAGTGGCACAATTTAAATGGCTGGAAAGAGGAAAAAAGCAGAAGCAAGAATAGAACAGCAGACAAATAGGAGATAGTTTTACAATAAAGCCTTTTCAGAGAATAAAGCAAATAAAAACCAAGTAGTAAAACAGCCTTAACAAGCTGCTAGATTTTCATTCTCACCTTTCTTTGTGTGAAGCCAGTGGAAGTCAGGCTACTGCTTGAGGGGAGCAAAGAATAAAATTTGATCTACTGTCTCTGTATCTATCTCCTACGTTGTGTTGAGGTCTAGGCCCGTTAAAGGTGAGCTTTCACAGCTTACCAGGATCACCTTCCCAGCTGGGAGAGACTCTCACACCATTCATGTGCTCCTGGCTTTCTGAACACCCAGAATATGGCACAGTTTTATCATCCAGGGCAGAAGCTGACACATGAGACACATGCACTCCTTCACTGATAACCAGACATTCGTTTCTCTACTGAACACCACAGCGTGGCCTCTCAAAAAGAGCACACTGCATTCAGACCCCATTCCATTTCTTACTCATAGTCATCATGGCAAAGTGTCTGAAAGAGTCTCTTTAGACATGAACAGCATGTAAAGCACCACTGCAAGGTGGCAAGTTCAAAGACTAAACTAGAAAAAGAACTTTAAAAATCACTGTTCTGGGTAAGAGCACCAAGAACTGACTAACTGGAGTGCCACACAAAGTTAGAAACCCCTAGCTTGAATAAGAAGGACAAGTTTTTCCCTATCTTTACACAGAAGTGATTCACTTGTCACAGATAATCACGTTCATTACCACAATTTATATTAAGAATTAGAAGCTATGAAAAACAAATACAAAATGCATTCCTCTTTCTGATTCCTGAATCAACAGAATGATTAACCACCAGACAAATCATCTTCTCATAAAACACTGAGCTATGAAAAGAACCCACCAGCTTGAAATCTAACCTTATTTGCACAAGGCAGTGTGTCAGGTGGGTTAGCAACCCTCTTAAGGTAGGCAAACTGTGAGAAAATTTTAATCGTTTAACTTTTTCTTGTCAGTCCTTTACCACTTTAATCAGAACCAGCGCAGCTTTCCAAACCATGGCTTTTCCTTGCAGAAAAGCACAGCAGTTACTTTCTCAGACACAGTGTCAGCCAATGTTCCAGCGAGCACAGGCCGGCATTAAATCTGCCGCATGTACTCTCCAAACACCCACTTTGAGGTGCTCTCTCCATCCACTGCACCCCAACCCCACAGACACAGCTGCTTTACTAAAACGTGCTCCAAGTAACACTGACTATATTATCTTAACGTTGGGTGCCGCCCCAAGGTGAGGGAAGACTTACAGAGAAATTCACCACAAGATCTATTCATAATGGCCTAACGCCTGTTTTTTAAAACAAATAACACACATGTATTCCCTTCCTCCAAACTGCAGTAATCCTGACAGCAAATGTTGGGACATAAATTCAGTGCTCAAACACTGCTTGGTTCTTCCTTCCTCAAAGAAGTCAATCAACTAGTTTTGGCCTTTAGAGACGTCTGACGTGTCTATGGGAACAGCAGCCACACACCCACTCTCTATCTCAGGCCCTCTTACGAGTCTGCTCACACCACACCCCTCTGTTACAACTCACAGTTCCAAATTACTTTCCAATTAAAAAAACCTCACTGTAAGGTTATACTTCCCACTGTATCCACATCTTTGCCCAAGTAGTGTCTGTCTTCTCAATACAAAGGACCACTCTCTGTAGAGCTTTCCATGCACATGGATTTGCACACAAGTCCACATCCAAGTGCAAGTACTTTCCTTACTGACGCTATTAACTGCGCAGCAGGATAAAAAACAAGAATCTGTGTTAAAAGCCTTAAGTTTCCCAAGATGCCCCACCTGATGGCCCTGAGATAGCACCACACAGATTTAACGCTGCAATAGTGTCGTTTTAACCCAGCTGTCATTTAAGTGTTTTATAATGCATTCAGGAAAAAGGAGAGAATAGGCCTTCTCACATCCTGAGCCAGTGGCTACAGAAAGACAGCTTTCAGTCTTTGATTTTGAAGAGGTCATATTATTTGTGCATTAAGCAGCTTTCAGACTACTTTGTACTCCGTCTTGTGAGAAAAGTAATCACACTCACACCCTGGAAAGAACACGTACAATTCACTACTTGCCTAAATACTTTGCTACGGCTTGCACTCTTAAAATAAAAATATAGTCCAGGTGAACCTCAGCATGACTTTCTGAAAATATGAATTTACACAAAACAGTTGACAGTAACTTGAAAGTTGACTTTTTCCCCCCCCTAAAAATACAGTTCTTTTTTATGGCATTATAAAATAATTCATACCTGTCTTCATCACCATCAACAGGAATGGATATGCCAAAAACAGAGCTAGCAAGACTGTTCATTGGAGTACTTGCAGGTAACTGAAGAGGATTTGCTAGAGTGTCTGGAATGGGAGGCTTCACAAGAGGTTTATTTTCAGCTATAAGAGAAAGTGGTGGCTGAGGTAGGGGTTCCGATTTTCTTCTAGTATCATCCATCTGGCCTACTAAGGACTGGGCCTGGGTCTGAAACTGTCCGAGGTTTGCCTGAGGCAGACTGGCGGATGCGTTGGGCGCACCTTGCATCATCGAGTGTCCGACGTGCTGGGACTGGACTGCGCCAGTGCTTCTGCTGACAGAAGGGTGGCTCGTCAGCTGGGACTGGACCAGCGTAACAGGGACGTTTGGCATAGTAACAGAAGCAGTGGTGGACACGCTAGGCACACTTGTACCGGGCACAACCGCAGGCACGCTCTGAACTCCAGGGACCACAGCATGGGGAGCACCAGGCATTCCTGACACTTGACTGCTTCCCCCCATTGGATGCTGAGTCACAGATTTCTGTTGCACAACTCCCGTATGTCCAAGGCCTGGCTGCACCACACCTCCTGGCTGCGGGATGGCAGGTTGACCCGCTTGTGCCTGGCCACTCTGCAACAACCCCGATCCCTGTCCGACTGCCTCGCTGGGCTGCGCTGACACCCCCATCACTGGCGCTCCCGCAGGTGAGGGGTTTTGGCCCGCCACCTGCCCCACAGGAAGGCTGGAGGCCACAGTACTTGGAGCAGAGCTTGTAGTAGCCTGCTGAATAGCTCCTTGAGACTGCATAATTGTCATGTGCTGCATGTATTCAGCCTGCCCAGGAGGCTGCGTCGGCAGTAGATGCACTGGTGGAATCTGGGACTGAGAATACGCAAATTGTTGAGGCTGAGTCACTGGTATATTTGCCTGCTGCACCTGCTGCTGGGCCACAGGAATGCTCGACTGCCCTACTGTCACATTTGGAGGTGCCATGCCTTTCCCGTTGGGTCCAGCCTGTGAAACACCCTGTGGATTCACCTGTGGCTGTGGTTGCTGCGGCACTATCATTTGCTGACTTGCTCCCGAAGCCCCAGAAAACACAGGCTGAGCAGTACTTTGAGGCACGGCCCCACCTATGGGCTGTTGCGGCTGCTGTTGTTGCCCAATGACAAAATTAGGTTGCTGTAGAGAGGACTGGTTCATTTTCTCTGTCTGAAGCAGCTGTGACACAGCAGCCAGGGAGCTGTCAGCTATAGAATCGGGGCCATGGGCTGATGCTGGCACAGCCGAGACCACAACAGAACCTCCTGTGGCACCGAGGCCACTGTCCCTCTCTTGAGCAGCCTGTTCGAAGGTGCTGCTGTGCCTAATGCAATCTCCAGTCCTGCCCAGAACACCACCACCATCTGAGTCCCGGTCATAGTACTCCATACATGTCCATCGGCCTCGCCTGTAGGGCTCCCCAGTACCGTGGTCCAGCTTGATCACCCTGAAGCGTGAGCTGCATGCGGCAGCCGCCGTCTGAGACATGACCCCGGGGGCAGCGGGTGCAGAAGGCCCAGTGGAGGGCACAGTAGCCTGAGCACTGCTGCCTCCCCCCACAGCAGTGCCAGGGGTAGCAGCTGGCAGGGGCACAGCCGAACTTTTGGGCACAGCCCCCCCATTGGGGGCTGCAGTCACCCCACCAGCAGCCACAGCCAGCTGCCCATCCAAAAGAAGATTGGGAGAGACGCTGCTGGGAGTTTCGGCCTCGCCCACGTTGTTGAGAGTCTCTTCGGAGGAGCTCCGCTCGCACACGTCCTCGGGGCCATAGTCGGTGGCTCGGGAAACATCAAAGATTTCAGAAGACACGTCCTCGGTGCGGGACTCATCCGGGTCATCCAGGCTCTCGGTATCCTCGGTGATGCTGCTGGCCACCTGCGCCGTGGTCACGCTGGTGATCTGGAAGCAGCTCTTCTTCTTGGCCGGCATCTTGGACATGTTTCCTCCGCAGGAAGGGGTTCGGCCGGCCGTGGCGAGGCGAGCGGGGTGCTGGGGCGGGCTGTCACGGCGTGCCGGCCGG
>VXBT01001131.1:236725-305928 GCA_013400235.1 Oriolus oriolus | reverse complement strand
ACTCCAAACCTCCCTGGGCAGCCCCTGCCAAGGCCTGACCGCCCTTTCCATGGGAAAATTCCTACTGGTGTCCACCCTGAGCCTCCCCCGGCCCAGCCTGAGGCCGTTCCCTCTCCTCCTGTCCCTGTTCCCTGGGAGCAGAGCCCGACCCCCCCGGCTGCCCCCTCCTGTCAGGGAGTTGTGCAGAGCCACAAGGGCCCCCCTGAGCCTCCTTTTGCTCCAGGCTGAGCCCCTTTCCCAGCTCCCTCAGCCGCTCCTGGGGCTCCAGCCCCTTCCCAGCTCCGTTCCTTTCCCTGGACTCACTCCAGCCCCTCCATGTCCTTCCTGCACTGAGGGGCCAGAACCGGACACAGCACCTGAGGTGCCTCAGCAGCGCCCAGCACAGGGGGACAATCGCTGCCCGGGTCCTGCTGCCACACTACTCCTGATACAGGCCAGGATGCAACTGTAATGAGTGTAATGAGGAATGGGTTATTGTGACATTTACTGTGGTCTAGCAAAGAAGAAAGGGAAATTGATAAAAGGTAAAATAGTGAAAGGATAAGGAACAAGAATGAACAGGGTGAACTGATTCACTAACAAATCAGAAAGGTTTCTGAAAAGTCAAGTATAAAAATTGCTACAGTCCATGGCCAGGTTAGCCAAGATCCACACAGTAAACCACACAATGGCCTTGTCAGTGTTACACTGATAATATTTTTGCAATGTCGAATTAGTGCTGAACAATATTCCACTATGTTGGGCACAAACATACTGATATTTTTATTAAGTGTCAAGCATGTACATATTCCTTTTTTTCCTTCAAGAAAAACATTTGCCACAGTTAGTTAAAAGGAATTCCCACGTGCCTCCTGTTTGTGTGTGTGTGAGCGCCAGCTCTGTGGGACCCTCCTGGTGTCTGTGTGCCTGGTTTTTAAGACCTGGACAGGACAGATGGAGCAGGCAGTGGAAGGGCAGCAGGCTCCTTCTCAGTGCTGCTGTCACCTGACAGAGGTTTGGGTAATTCTTCCCAACTCTCTGTCACCTTCACCATTACACACTTCACTAGGAGGATCACCATACAGGTTTCAGTGGCAGTGATACCCCTTAGTGGCTTTCCTTGTGGTTCTCCTGTTCTCACTGCAGGTGATTTTACAAATTTTACATATTTTGCCATTTAAAGATCATGCACCAGTCCTGTGACAGATATATCTCTCACACAATCCCTCAGCCTCCAGACCGAGGGCAGAAATGCTCCCACAAGCAATAGAAGACTAAAAAAGAAGCTCTTCTGGAGTGTGATAGTTGCATGTATCCAGTGAAAATGGCACTACAATGTTTTGCTTGTTTGTTTGTTTCTATAATTTTAAATGGTCAAATGGTGGTGCTTCCCACTGATGGTGGGAAATGAAATCTGTGTGTCATTAGCGTGCCCTAAGCCCTTGAATGCTTACGGAGCGTACACAGTGTCACATGTGCTCACACCCAGAAATGAATGCATGGGTGTATAAAGATGTATATTAATACGTGTATATGTACATTTAAATTTTTGAAAAGCCCTGATGTAAACATTAAAATTACAATGTTTTTCAAAAGAAAGATGTAGGACTATTAAAGGGAATTAGTTGATTAGTATCTAGAGTGCATGGGCTCAGATATCTCAGCCTTTAATAACATTAGGTGATTACTGTTGGAGACTAAAAGCTAGCCTGGGGATGCCATTGATCTAACGAGTAGGACATCTACCCAAGTGTCAGGAGTCCAGATTGAAACTGTTTGTGGGGAAGTCAGTAGGAAAAGTTCAGGGGATTGTTTTCTTAGCTTGTCTCACCCCTCAGTTGGTATTGATCTGCAGCATGGCCTTGTACGAGTTATTTTTCATTCTTTGATCTTAATTTTTTTTCTCTCCCATCTGTCATCTGCCTTATCTGCAGATACAGAGAACTGTTGAGGGCTCTACCTACCATTTTTTTGTGTGTTGAGTACTGAGACCTAAATTTTGGTCAGGCCATGTGATACTGTCTTAGCAATAGTAACATACTGCCACAGTAATGAACAAGTGATAAGCAGTTTATTTAGCAGTAGGATCTTTTCAAATTTGAACAGAAATTTGGGAGTTACTGAAAACTGGGTATTTTTAGGGTACACTCCATTTCTGATGACTCTTGTATCAAATCCTGCATTCGCATTTTAAATTTTAAAATAAACAGTAGTATCAGAAATTCCTTTCTTTTACTGTAAACTGTACATTTTCCTTTTTATGAAACTCATGGTTCTAGACAGTAATACATTTACTCAAATTATCATGTGTTTTTAAAACTCCTCTAAGTTACCCCAGATGGTCTCAAAGTGGACTGAGATGCAATCGTAATTTGAATTTCAAGTTCTTTTGAATTTAAAGCTGTAAGACACAAGACCTGGAAGACAAATACCAGGTTACAGACTGCTGGAGGGAAGAAGGGCACAGAAAACTCGAATTAGTTATTTGAATGTCTAAGTGGGATTTTTGCATTTATAAAGGCCACTAACTATCCAGAGAACCATGAATAGTATTGCAGTATTTAGCTTCAGGCTCTTCCTAAAGTTTCATGTGACAAAGAGCACAGAATTTTCCTCTCCCCTGACTCTAAAAAAATTGTTCTTTTTGTCTTTGTAGTGTTTGTAGTCTTCTACATGGAAAATAATAGGCACTAAATCCAATAACTAATGAAAAAAATTATAGGAAGGACAACTGAGAACAAATGGACACTGTTTCACACATTGAAACACATTGAAAGTGCAAGTAGAAATGAATAACTGTTACGAAATAGCATCAGCTGTTGTTAGCCTGATCCCGACCCCTTTCAAGTCAATGGCAAAACCCATCAAATGTCAATGGCAGCTGTGTTTTACTTCACTGAGAGATGTTAAAATCTAGGATGTACATTTGTACAGACCAATGGACAGGCCTTTAGCATATTATGCTCTTCTTCATGATGGGCACTTTTACTTTTTCTGTAGATCTTGTGCTGCATCCAGTTGTGGTGTTTGAACTGGAGCAGTTCCTCTAGTCAGAGCAATGTGTCAAACACCACTGTGCTCACCTGAAGGATTCTGTAAACAATTGAGGGAAATGACAGCATTCTGTGGAACTGGAACAGACTGCTGTTTCACTAGGGGGCTCTGAGGTGGTCTGTTGGTAGGTGAGTTACTGCCCATACCTTCTGGGCTGGATAAACCCCTGTATGGTTTTCATCTGTGTGATTTGGCTGTTCTTATTGACATAGTTGTCCTCAGCCTTGCTGTGTGCTGTATTTTGAACCATTTGTGGTTTAGAGGCAGAGAGAAGAGAAGTATGAACAGAATCTGAGCTGCAAATCTAGTTTGGGATTGCAGTATGTTCTTGATGCTGAAAAAGAACTGTGGATTTGGAAGTCATCATAAGGCAACTACCATGCTTTGGCACTAGTGATGAATTACTGCTGCAAGAACAAGTCTTTTAGGGAAGGCACAGAGCAGACTTGGGTTTGGGCCATAGTTTTAAAGCCAGGAAACCAATCCTGGCTTTAGGATAAATAAGTCAGGTTAGTCTGTCTTTTCTTTCTCAGTTTGAACGTGAAACAGTTTGTAAACTGTTGCTATTTAGCTAATACACTGGAATGCAGTGAAATTCAAAGACATGCAATGTTTCTTCAATTTGATGTATAAATAGATTACGGCATTTTCAGCATTCCAGTCTTATGATCAAGTGGAATCCAGATCAGGTTTCATTTAACCTAGTAAAGAGAGAAATGTGAACGGTTTCAGATAGCTCATGTGGAGTTCAACAGCATATTCTGTCATATATTTAAAACTCATATTGAGTAAAGACTGATATCAATATTGGAGAAAATCCACATCTCTTTGATATACTTGGTGTATCTGAAATCTTCCTGTTTGGCATGGTTTTATTTTAATGGACATTTCAATGATTCATTGCTGGATTTCCTAGAATCTAGGTTGCTCATTTTCTTGAAAACCTCTTCTTTGACCAGTAAGTAATCACTTTGCTTTGTGTCTAAACCATTCTTCAGACTTTTTACCAGCTTTCTCAATTTACCTCTCCGTGTTAAAAGCATGTGTGGTGGTTTGAACCTGAGTTGATTGACAGAGTTCTGGGTCAATCGCTTCTCGCAATTCCTTATATTCTTTAAGTTTTAAGCCTGCTTTTTGCCCTTCTTCTAATTCTTATCTCACAGAAGGTAAAAGATGCAAACAAAACCACTACAGCATGAATAATGGCAGCACATTTGTTTTTAATATGTTGTCTAAGCAAAAAGAGAACATACACAAACTTCAGAGAGCTTGTCAGATACTTCCAATAAGTACTGTGTGGCATGACTTGATCTGTAGTTATAGATCCGTGTTCAGGACTGAGCTCCTGAAGTGTAAGGACTTATGTAATACTTGGGGTAGAAGACTAAGATGAAGTGTGGAGAGGAAGGATGGTCTGTTTTTAAGAGGAGAGAGCAGTTACAGAGTAGACATTAAAGCCATTGCAACTCTATAATAAGAATGTTTAGATAGCCTATTGAAATAGACTTTCCAGGGAGTCCTGATTGTTTGGAGCAGTGGTATCCATGTTAACTAGCTGAGACAACATCCACTTGGTTCAAGTATGTGAGATCCTCAGGTTCAAAGGTGAACGTGTACCTCCACCCCTCACATTTCACTTCCAGAAGTGCAGTGCCCTTTCTCCCCCTTTTGCTGGCGAAGCAGGAATTCAAAAGCAGAGATCGGAACTGGATAAACAAAGGTGTAGGGAAACTTGTACATATTTCAGTTCTGAGTAATTTTTGACAGATCTATTGCTACCACATCAGGTGGGACATGAGACGGCGATCAGCCAAAACTGGTTCCCTGGCCTTTTTTGCATAAACATGCTACATAAAACTTACAGTCTGGATTAGGTGTAACTTTTCTACAAAAGCACAAATATGGGGTTTGTAGAAGATAGTGGAGTGATGGATTCCTTGTTTTCACATGGACTCTGTATGCAAAATATATACAAAAAAAAAAAACTTCTGTAGCTAATTCTTGCTTTTCTCACCCAGCTGTACAGCTGCTATCAACATCTGTGATTGCATCTACTGGAACTCATGCTGTCAGACACGAAAATGATGTGGTGAATATAAACCTAAAGTCTGTTCACATAAGTTTCTGCTTTTCTGCTGTTAATTTTGTTTTAAAACTTATATAAGTAGTTCTGCTGAAATCCATTGAAATAGAATCATCAGTGAAATGGAGAGCTTGCTGAGTAAAACTAAAAGTGTTGGGGGTAGACAAGTAATAGTTGTTTATGAAGATCTGCATTTTTTACTATTATTATTATTATTTTATAATTGAGCACTTCCATTATAAACATGATTAAAAGAACAGGCACAACTTGTCTTGCTGTCATTCATTAATGCTGAAGTAGTGATCTCTGTGTGTATCTGGGTTTGCAAATTCATACCACTTTCAGAGGTCTGTTTTTGGAGCCTGAGAAAAATGGGAGAACAGAACATTTGGGGAAGCGAATATTCTGACATTCGTCAGAGTAAACTGATGGAAGTGATACAAAGTACTGGGTTAAATGTAAAATACCACAATACTTAAAATACACTACTAGGATTCCCATAGTAATTACCTGTTTCATGGCAAGCCCTAACAGATTCTCCCTGAGAAGTCTGATCAGTGGAATTGTCCTGCAGGTGTAAAATGGTGTGGGAACTCTTTACTAATGCATTGCAAAGAGGTGATACACTCAGCATTGTCATTTGGAGGAGGATTTTTTTCCTCAGTTACACTACCAATAATTCCATATGGATAAAAATTAGCTTGTAAATTCTGCAAGTTAAGGCTAGGAATTTTCTCTTCAGGGGCTTGTATTCTGCTAAGACATCTGAAAGTCATTAAAGGCTCTCAACATGGAGCTGTGTCCAAGAAGAGGAGCTGTGGTCTCTGTGGGGACTAGTCAGAACATAGAGACTCCCTCCAAAAGAAGGAGAGGGGGATTGTTGGCTGTTTTTCCAGCCACAGTCCCACTTGCTGTTCTTTGAATGAACCTGACAGCACCTGAAGGGAACTTGTGGATGTTCAGCACCAGCGCTGCTCTGCAGCAAGCGTGGCGTGGCAGCTGCCAGGTCAGGGTGGGGAAGGATCTGCACAAAATGTGTACATACAAACCAGACACAGGAGCAGCAGAGCTGGGCTTTGACTTTATCACAGGGGAAATCTCATGGTGGTGTTACCATTAGTGGCACTGACCTGTGCAGTGCACAGCTGGCCACCCAGACACATATGTCCTGTGTCTCAGGGCTGCAGCTGACCAAATGTCCTTGTGACATCAGTAGAGAGGCCTGGAAGTACAGACGGGCAGTGGTATCAGAATCAGGAGGTCGGTGTGACTGCACTGGCTTTGGCACAAGGTGTGCACTGCCCAGGCAACATCAAGGCTTCTTGAGCACCCAGGTCCAGGTAGCTTGGACCTGGGAGAGTCTGCCCTTTCTTGACATACCTGCCCTGCTGTTACTGCCACTGCTGCTGTTCCTTTTGTCTCCGATGCAGTAAAAAGCCTATTTCTGTTAGCTACTGCCCTTCCTAGAACAGCAGCAGTGGGTCTCAGACCATCTCAGTTAGATGGTCTCCTGCTGGAGAACTCATAACAGGCTTTTATCCAGAGCCCAATCAAAAGGTGAGCACAAAAGCACTGCCTGGCACAGCATTTATGGGTTTATCCCATAAACCCCCAGTATTTCACCTTTACACTACCAGAACTGGATCCTAAGTTAGTTGTCTCTCAGTTCTCCCACCCATTAACACTTGTAGTTATTCTAAAACAAGATTTATATTTTAAATGCTGGTTGGAGAAGTGGTAACTGGGGTTTTTTTGTAAGTGATGTCACAAGATAGGTGCACGTGAGTCCATTTGACACTGGCTCTTGAGATCATCAGCAAGTCCATTACATGAGAGAATGGAGAAAATATTTGTCAGAAAGAACTATCTCTTCCCAGCTCATGAGAGTCATCCCAGTGAGAAAAGTGTGGAGTCACCTTCAGAGCTCATTAGTGTCAGACCAAACTGTTCCACTGCACAAAGGCAGTCATCTTCTTTCAGTTGATTCTAACAAGGAACTGTTGTTTCCCCTTCTGCTTGACAGGGTTATATTTAATCATGCATGGGTCTCAGGTGCACCTGCTAATTCTATATCCTATTTATATCTGTTGAATTTACCCTACATTAATGATTGCAAAAAGTAAATAGCAATGTGCTAAGAACATGGAAAACAAGACTGGATTTCTGGCTTCTCAAACCTCTGTCACTGAAAATATTTTTCCCCAGTGGTTGCCATTCTGTAGTAGACAAAGTTAAGGCCATTTTATTAGTAACGTTTCTATATTGATGCATAATAAAATTAATTGCTGTCCTTCCTTTTCCAGAAAGGAAGTTGCTGTTTTGCCATAACATGACATACAAAGCCATAAAAAGGAAACAAGTTTCAGCTAGGAAAAACTTTTACTGATGCTACAAAAAAAAGTAGTTCTGCAACATCAAAAAGTTCAATTCTCACATGGTTTTTCAGTCTGTGATACAATTAGAAGTACGCTGTGACTTTTTTATTTGTCGATAAATTTACTGAGAAGTCCAAATATCATGTGGAATTCACTCTTGATGTTGTATTGCTGTCTCTTAAAAATGTATAGAGTTTGGTAGCTGAAATTAGTACTGTCAGGCATACATGAGATGCAGGAATTGAGCTTGAAATCATTGTTAAATGATTTGGAGTTGTGTGGCCTGTGAGTTGTTTGGCCCATCCCCAATAGCCCTCATGGTTAGCGAGCTGATTGCTGGCATGTGTGAACTGATGCAAATCCAGCTGGGCACCAGGTGTGAGCTGTAAGTGGAAGTTTGCTGAAGGAAAGGATGTAGGCTCTGAGAAAATACCACTGTCAGAGGTGGAGACTGGCGTGGTGGGCATGTTCCTGTTCTCCTCTACCTGGCTGAGGGGGACTGTGCCAAGCAGGTCCTGCAACAAGACAGCCGGGGCCTGATTTGTGGTCTGATGGTGATACTGTGCCTCACTAAGTCAGAGGTGGCACTCAGGGTGAGCCTGCTCAGTCACAGCCTGCTCTGGCTGGCGGGGGATCACGTCAGTGAGGTCTTTGGGAGTACCCACAGGTCAGAACAAGCCAGAGGAAGAAAAATTATGTGGAAGCAGGGTGCTGAAATACAGAACAGGGCAGTTTTATTCTATGTAGACCAATATCACAGTTAACCCGTGTAAATATTTCTGTGTTTACTCATGTGGTAAAAGACTTTTATAATGGTAAGTAAATACCTAGTAGGATAGATTTAGCATGTGAGAAGGTTCACGGTGAGCTTTGTAAGAATGTGAAGGTTAAGCAATACCAATGTACATACAAGTAGCAGAAAAGGGGTAGTTTTTTTTCTTAAAGTTAAATTTGTGCATGCAGGCATGCTGTTCAGATTAGCATTGCAGTACACACAGAATTTATTTGAAATTGCTCTTTTCAAGAACACTGACATATTTAAATATCTTTACCTATAGCACGATGCCTAAAGAAATACCTGTTTTCTTCCAGTGTACTTCCCAGAACCAGGCCTTCAACACCATTATTCACCCCATTGTTAAAAGAAATATGCCAGCTCTTCTGTACCATGAACTATTTCTGGAGTGCTGTTCTGTGAAGGGTACGCAGACACATGTCAGCTTCTGTTGAAATGTAATTAACAGGTGGATTTTAGGTAAATTTCGTGGAAGTTCTCCAAGCTTTATAAATAATATCTCCTAATTTTTTTTCAGGCAGTAAAACTGAAACCTAAACTGGAAATTATTCACTCAAAGCTTCAGACCAAGTCAGAGCCCAAAGTAAAATCTAGGGTTTCTTGATCTCCTGCCTACTCCTGTGAACACTGAGCAGTGCACTGTGTAAGCTCTCTTGAGCATATTTTGGAGTGTATGATGCATGTTGCACTAGTCTGTTGCTTTTGCATCTCTCTTTTTGCAGATGAATTGGTACCATGTAGGATATGGGGTGAAAAGTGATTTTGAGTGTTAAATGACTGAAGGATTTTCGAGCCTGGACTTCTTCATGTGTTCTCAGACAAGGGAAACAAGGTTCTGTTCTGCATGTAGAAGAGGTGATGCACAGCAGAAACTTGGAAAGCTGGAGCTGAAGTTGTGCAAGGAGAAGAGAGATGCTTTCGGTTCCCTCCCACATTTTCAGTTTATATCTTTCCCTATGGCATTTGCTTTCTCATTCCGGCTTCCCCCTTTGCATGTGTGCCAGCAGGAAGGAGTGTGCTGGGTTCACAAGGTAAGACACCCTGTGGACAGTCAGTGCTGCTGGCTGCCATGGCTCCCCAGAGCTGGTGGTCATCAAAGCTCTCGAGCACAGCAATTGGAGGACTGCAAGCCAGAGCCTGCTGTCTGGCACACACTGGCAGGGGTTTGACATCAGAGTGTGCATTTAAGTCACATCAGCATAACCAAAACCAGTTTAGGTAGAACTGGGTAGATCTGGAATTTTGCTCCGAAAGACAAGCTGTGGGATGTGAAATAGAGCCAGTGACAGGAACCTGACAGGGACCTGCATTCTGTACAAAGAACCCCAAGTGACAAGTCCATATTGCTTTTCCCTGTAGAATGTGGGCCATGGATTCCTTCCTCCCATGACTCATAGACAGTTGCACACAGGTAGGATCCCTGTAACCCTGTTTTCACTTTGTAAATCATTAGACTTAACACTTTTCAGACTCCTCTTGCTGAAATACTAAGATGAAACCTACACCCTGGTAGTGTCTGCTGGCCCTTGTTCCACCTGGGCACGCTGCTGCAGGGGTTACTGGCACTGGCCCACTCAGCTGCGAAAGAAAAAGCTTTATGACAGGGTGCTTCTGGTAGGATCATGGCAATCCCTCTTTTTTGAAGTTATGTTTATAGGGAGTAGCACATGGTAAATTAAGACATTTGGGGATCTGCAAATCCGGAGCAGACAAAGCTAGGCACGATATAGCACAGCCTATAAGGAATCTCACTAGACAGAATGCTGGTTCACACACTAACAAAAGGGTTTAATGATCAAAGTGATCAGAATCTGATCCATAGCAATGTTACTGCAGGCCTTAACATTTGATTGGACTCAGGGTTCTTCAGGAGGACAGTGAGGGAACAGAAAGGCAGAATGTGAGAGGAACTACATGGTGAAAAATGCACAGTGAGGACTCTTTCCTGCAGCTGCCGAAGCCCTCTTTTCTCCCATAACAGACGTTCTTTAAAAAAAACCAAACTGTGAGAAGTGAAGATTTGTTGCCTAGTCCTTTGATGCCATGGTCTGTTGAAGCATGGAGAAGGGCCATAAGAAGTGGGTTTAGTGTTCTTTTGTGGTAAGTTACAAATGGCACCAGGAATGAGGAAATGTGTCTAATCCTTGTATGGACATCAATTGATTCAATGGTATCGAGTGAGTTTCTTCATCTCATTACATCACAGTTACTCCATTTTTGAAATCAGGTTGATGACTATCAAGCATTGTTCATTGTTTGAGATCTGCAGTTATAAAATAGGAGCAGCATAGGCAGGGTCAGGATGACAGATGTCCCAGTTTTGGGATCTTGGCCTGTGGCAGGAGCTGTGTGCTGCCCAGATGGGTTATCCAGCGGCCCACAGCAGTTGCCAAGTAACCACTGGAGATTATAAAAAAACTTACACTCAGAATTTAAAACTGTGGAAAGATTCAAACTCACCACAAGACCTCTTCCAAGACTTCCCGAACTCCTTGTTTGGGGAACATTTTAAATTCATCACTGACATTATTTTTATGTTGCTAATTCCCAGAGCCCTATTCAAGTTTTATGCATCGAAAAGAATATTTGTGTTATCCAAGTAGGTTTTCATAAATTGACTTCTTTCTTTGTTACTCAATAGCTGCAGTCACTTGTAGGTGTTTGGGTTTGGCCATCAATACAAAAATCTGGTTATTATGTATTCAGCACTTATCTAGGTACTATGTCATTTACAGTGAGTAAAGGTGCTCAAGATGGAGTCTGAGCCTTCGGATATTGCCCAATGAACAGCATGTAAAGTTATGCTTGACCCATGCCAATTCTGGGCAGTTCCTATCCTTATGGAAATCTCTGTATGATGTGACATTTTCTGTAATCCAGGATGTGCCTTTGTAACCATAACTTTGTTTTGCACACATATGTGTGCCTCTAAAATTGTCTGGTTCTGTCTGACAAACATAAGAAATTTTCAGAATTCTATTGATTTTGGGCACATGCACTTATATATTGGACAAGACTAAATTTGTAAGCCTTGAGGGTATAAGGTATAGCTTTCATCCTAAATTTAGTTTTACTTTCAATTCTGTTGATAAATTTTCTGTACTGATTTCAAAGTCATAGGGCATGTTAGCTGGATGGCTAAAATTTCTAGAGAAAGGGGGTTGTGTATTTATAAGGATAACAGTAATATTCAGAGTGACATCAGTAAGGGTTATAAAAATAATTAAAAGAGTTAAGTTTAAGAATTAATACATGACCATACAACAAGCGAGGAGAAGGAAAATTCAATTCCTCTGTCATGCTGTCCTCTCCGTCATGGCCCGGCAGGGCTGCACACCAGATTGGATCCATTACTTTAAACAGAATACCTCTTCTGCTCCCCAGGTGGGCAGACACAAAGTGAGGATGCGCACTAAGATCTTGCAGTCCCTCATAAATACAGTCTGGTTTCACTAGGGAACATTTATGTGGTTTTGGCGGTACATACTGTGAGCCTGGCTGTTTCATGCTGTGGGAAAACCAGTGTGCTTGTTCTCCTCTGCATTCTTACCTGGAGATTGCTTGTGCCTGTTTGTTCCTTCCAGTTTGTTCTCTCAGGCGGTGCAGACAAGCCCTCGGTCCCTTCCTCCCAGAGCAGGAATGGTGTGTCGTCATGCCTTGCGGTGACTTTGCAATGTGGAGAAACTGGCATGGGGATAAGATCATGCTTGTTCTGTTCTCTGACCTGAAGGAATGTAAACTTGCTGACCTCATATATCTGCAGACGTTGGCAGATGCTCTTACTCTTTGTAATTACAGTTTGTAATTCAGCATTATGCTTATTCCTCACACTGCACCGTGCTGTGAGCAAGCACAAGCTAAGAGCAAGTGCTCTTATGAGACGCCACCATTCCACAAAGAAGAAAAGCAAATTCTTCAGGCAGGCTGACTCTCATGTGAGAGATAGCCCAGATATGGCCCAGAGTCCCTCATTCCCTGGGCAGGCCCATAAGAAGGGACCTGGCTAATGTGTTAGTTTCTCCAGACAATGCCTCAGAGGATACAGAGTGATGTGCCCACCGCCTGAGTCCCACAGGTGAGCTGTGGGAAAATCCTCTTGAACATCCGAGACACCAGATACCTACCTCCATAGCTGCCTCCCTGCAGGCATGAGAGCCCACATGGAAAATGCCTCATTAATTCCCCTTGGAACTTATTCATTACTGGTGTGACTGCCACATGGAAGTCTGCTGTCAGCAAACCTCACAAGTGTGCAAACTGCATATGCTGTCTAAACTGAAACCTGTCTTCTCCGTGCTCTGTTGCAGCTCAGGTTGGCCCCAGAGGCAAATCTGTGGCATTCCAGCTGAAGAAGGTTCCACATGAAGATGACATAACTCTCTGTTCCATTGGGGCAGAGAAGGGGTTTCTGAATAGGATCCACCTCTGAGCAATGCATGGGAAGAACAGATTGTCCATACAAAACCACAGTCACCACCTAGGAAGTGAGAAGTTGGCACTAACCTCTTATCATGTATCCTCCTTTTCTCCTATAAAATGGGAGGCTGGAGCACCACACTTCTGTGTCTTTAGGAAATATGTTTGTGCTGGGCTGTACATTATTTGGCTTTACTTTGATTTCAGAAGCTGTAGCAATATGGCTCGTGATTCACATCTGTGTTAGGCTGTAGTAGTGAGAAGAAGCAAACAACTGTTCTTGTATTTGACATTTTAAGTGCCTTTTAGCAATATTAATATCCAGACAAGCCAACATTACTTTGAAAGCTACTGTGGAAATTCATAAATGATAATATAGCCAGAGACAATTATAAACATGTAAAACAAACAAAGCTGGTGTTTTCTAAACATGAGTCAAAGGGCTGACCACTGGCTTTGCATCACATGCATTCCATAGAGTCCATGGATGTGCTATAAAGAGTAAATTTGTATATATAGCAAAATTTTAAAAATAGGTCATAGTTACATGCAAAACTAACACTTCTCCTTTAAGGGTGACTAGCTGAGAGCCATATCTTCCTAGCAGCAGTTACCGACTCCAGTGAGGATAGCTGTGGGAGCAGAGGGACCTGAACTAAGGTCCAATTTTTGTTTGCTTATTCTAGCATAGAACCTTCTTAGAAAAGTAAGAAAAAAGCTCTTTATTCCTGCGAAACTTGTGTCATTATCCTCTGTAACCTTCCTGAGAGTGGGGAGTCAATGCCAGAACCTTTGCACAGCTTCCCTCTGAGGAGTCATCACAAACCCTGGCACTTCTCAATGCAGAACCAAGTTACACTGACACCCCTGCTTCAAAATGCAAAGGGTTATTGCTGCAGGAATAAATTCTCTTTCTTAGACAGGCATAGAATTTAGCAGGGAAATTGAAGGATTTAATCTTGTTCCTGCTGCAAATGCTTGAAATGCATAAGACTGAATTATCTAGGAAGCATGACGAAGGTCTGACAAAACCTGGCAGTTTTAATTAATGGCCTCTGTTCAGCTGTCAGAATCCAGTGGGTCTGCTGACAAGACAGACTGATGACAGATCAACCTCCACGGACATCCTGTGTAGATGCCGTTAGAGTAGTAAAGCATACATTTAAGAATGTATACTTAGGCATGTGCACAAAATTTGGAAGTCTTTCACAGGTGCTCAGAGTTGTATCTCAATTACAGGTTCCTTTCAGTGAGGCATGCAATTTAAATCCCTAAACCAAGTCAAACCTGACACAAAAATGATTAATTATTGAACAAAAATGTATCATCATGACCATTTGTGGATAAAAAGAAGAGGGGAGTTTCACCACTGCAAATACAAAATTCACAGTTGGAAGATCTAGAGCAGGTTTGGAGCTTTTTTAATTAGCCAGAGGAATAATGGGTTTTGGAATTACTACAGTGACTTAACGTGGCTTTGGGTGCTGTTGTTTTGTTTTGCAGTGACAGAGACTTCCGCAGGAGAAAAATGTGGAATCGCAGCCTAAAATGTCCCATTGCAGACTTAATGTCTTTAGCCTCATATGCAGCCAGGCCTGGCCACCTTCTCGGGAATGCTGCTGAAATGCAGCTGCCAGTGAGAGCAAGTCAGCCCTTTCACTGCAGGTGTGGCAACAGGGATTGCTGCTGGGGCTTTCCGAGGGGGAGCTCAGAGCTCCCTTTGCTAAGGAACCTCTCTGTTTCCTGTGAGACACATGCATGGCATGTACAGGGGAACAATTCTGTCTGACCAGACTAAGCCCCGTGGTGTTAGGGTGTCCCAGAGTTTGCAGGTGAGTTGCCCTGGCTATGCTCCTGTCCGTGGTGCACAGTGGGTGCACCTGAGAGCAGCAGCTCTGAGCTGTCTGTACCCCCACGGCATCCTTACTGCAGCTGCCTTCTCACTTTGGAGGAGGTTTTTGTTCAGAGAAGGTCCCCTGAAAGACCTTTTCTTTGTAGGAGAAAAGAAATGTACTCAGGCCAGCCTGGGGACCCCTCATTTTGGGAGAGGCCTTAGAGCCTTTGGGAAACAGCCTTCACCTATCTTCTGCAGGCTGTGGAGGAAAGTTTGCATGTGCCTCTGACAGTATATGGAGAGATGTACACTAACACCCTTGCAGGGAAACACAGCAGAGAGCTCACAGGATGTTGGGGCGGCCCAGCGGGATAAGGGCACCATGCTAGGCATTCTCTCACTGCTGGGGAGGTCTGATCCCATGGCTTGCACAGGGACAGGGACCACATGTGACTTGCACCACGGCTGAGTATGTAGCCAGTGGGAAAAACACTCCTGGCAGCAAAGAGAAAGCAAGAAAGTGAAAAGTGACAGAAACAGGCCTTCAGGTTAGCACTTCAGTCTCCATATCATCCCTGAGAGTGAATTCATATGCCCTCAGCCAATCCATTTTTGAGATCCTCAGGGTAAACTGGGTTTCCCTGTGCACACACTGGCCCTGTATGAGCACCTCTTGTGTTGCTGCTGGCAGATTTTGGAGGCTCTGAACCCATGACCAAAAATAGGTGGGTCTGGTTTCCCTGGTCTTCGTGTTCAGTCTTACACATGCCATGATGATGAAGCACTGTAAATCATGAGTCTGCTCGCATTCACTGATAAACCAGTCATGCAAAAGGTTCCTTGGAGTAGGAATTCAGCAGAAGGCATTTCACATCTGTCAGAAATAATTCAAGGGTGTGGAGTGACTCATTGGGAACTGCATGAATAATGAAGACTTCATTTTCAGCAAGACAAAGCCATGAACTTTTGTCTGGCACATCAGTAGGGAATATGTTCCCTTTGTTAAGGCCTGTGTTCTAGGGACTGATACTAGCAAAAACACCAGAAGGAGGGATTTCTGTGATGGTCACAGAATGGCCACTTTTAAAATGCAGTTTTGTATATGCCAGCATAGCATGGGTGTGAGACTGCAGAGCTCAGAGTAGAAAATAAAACTGAGAGAGTGGGAAAGCCTTGCCCTGGTGTGTGGTCAGAAGAGTTTCTGCGGCAGTCAGGAGCAGTATCACCTCTCCAGGTGTGTCAGTTTACTAAACGAAAACAGCATTGCAGGGAGCCAACAAAAGGAATCCACAGGCTCAAAGCAGGTGTGGGTTGGGATCAGTCCCAGAGAACAGCCCTTTCCTACCACCAGGCCATCCTGCCCTTGAGAAGGCTGGCAGAGCCCCTGACCTGCACACCCTCACACTGATGTCAACAGAGGCTTCTCTTCCCAGGGCCCCTGACTACTGTGTGTTTCCATCCCTTTTCCTGGGCAGCTCTCCCAAATGAAGCTCTTTTGCACAGCACCTGAAGTGAAGCTGTCGGCAACATCATTTTTACAATGAACAAGTTCTCTATCTATACGCCAACCTACATGTTCAGAAAGGGGACTGAGGGAGACTGAGGGTAATCTGTGAGGCACCTTTCCCACCCAGAGCCTGGGGACACCTCGTCTACTGTACAAATTCACAAACACTTCTGAGATACCACTTCTTAGTTTTTGTTTTTCCAGACCACATTATAATTTTAATTATTATCAGGTAACATGTTAGGTAAACAGCTCATAAGTCTAGTTAAAGGACAGAGCTATTTGAGAAGCAGTTGATGCTATGTAAACCTTAAAAATAAAGACATAAAGTTTGAGAGTAGAATAAAAAAATGGAAAATTAAATCAGCCTAAGCTGAGTTTTTTAATATTAAGCAAGGACTCAGATATTTCCCTTGGCCAAGTCTAGAAATTTGCCAACCACTACTGCTTCCCACTCATGTGGAAATGAGGAGCTGGGTTTTCTTTTTTTTTTTTTCCTAGACTGCAGAGCAAGTAACAGTAGGAGTTGTGCTGGTGTGAGGTTTTGATTTTCTGTGCCGTGTAACAACAGTGATGAGAAAGGGGGAAGGTGGGATCATTTTCCATCT
Source organism: Oriolus oriolus (assembly GCA_013400235.1). NCBI lineage: Eukaryota > Metazoa > Chordata > Aves > Passeriformes > Corvidae > Oriolus > Oriolus oriolus. The sequence continues at coordinate 289,276 of VXBT01001131.1, read as the reverse complement.
GGCCTGTGCCAACTTCAGAGTCCAGGCACCCTCCAGGGTCAGGTGCCGGGGCCCTCAGCTTGTTCCATCAGAGCTCCCAGGTACTGCATCCCTGCACACAGAGCTGGCTGCCCCAGCAGCTCTGAGAGCTGTAAATGCTGGCAGCACTCAGGGACTGGAGACTTGGCAAATGGCATAGATGGCAGGAAAAGCTTTATAAGCTGAGCAGAGGCTGGGAGAAAGCTTGTGCACTCTGGTCACAGGTTACAGAACAGATAAATGCACGTCAAACGATGGACATGAGGTCCAGAGATTGTCACTGCAGGTAAGGTATTTCTAGTACATTTTTTCTCTATGCAAGTTGTAAAATACTTCCCAACTGGTTAGGTGACAGGATCTGTTCTTTCAAGGACAGGGCTAAATCCACCATGACCACAACTTGCCAGCACTTCATATAACTTGATCCCATGTGAATCACACAGTGAGTGAGAGCTGAGTCCATGAACAAAGCATGTCTTGGAGCAGGGCGAGGAATGCAGAGGCGTGTGCTGGAAGGTGTGGCAGGTATGTGTGAGCTGTTAATGACTGTGCTGAAGAAATCCTGGTGATGCAGAGGTGAAGGAGTCCAAGAACTGGAGGAGTCCAGAACCCATGCTGTAGGATCAGCTGCAGGACTGATCTGCATCCATAGCAGCTGGTGCAGGTTCCTGGCATGGAAATGCTGTTCAGCAGCAGCACTTCTGAATCTCACATGCTAGCAGAAGGTATGGGCCTGCATTGGTATTATCTTAATTTTCAAAGACTTTATCATGCTTTTCAGAGCCATCCTATCTTTCGTTTGAGACCTCACTGGACAGGGCACTCCATGGCTACTACCACTCTCCCCTGAACCAGCCTTTCTGAAGGTGACCTCCTCCACTTACAAGTGAGGAAAGGCAGAAAAATTAGGGTTTAATAGATGGAACTCTGGATGGAACGTGGATAAACCCAAGAAGTTTATTAGATGAAAAGTGGCAAAACCACTGACTAGCATTTGTAAAGATGAAATGCAAAGAGCTTAAGTTCTGCAACTTGAAAAGTATAAGGTCTGTCTAGTTGTGAGTCAAAACTGTGGCAGGATCTGACCCTGCCTGCTCAGCCCAGTGACTGAGGTTCCCTTTCTCCATGTTATGGGCTTCAGCTGTAGCACAGCAAAGGGACCTGCACCATCCTGACATGAACACTGCTCTGCCTGCCTGCATTGCCTCGCTGCAAAGAGTGGCTCTGAATTATGGGTGGGCAACATTCACCAAAACTGATTCCCCCAGAAAGTTTGGTGCCATTCACCTTATTTGCTCCATGGGCTTTCCCAACCCCCTTGAGGTCCCATGCCACTGAGGAGGGCTGTAACACCCCTGGAACAAGGTACTCCTTGCTGGGGAAGTGACCTGTGGGCATAAGCGATCTTTCCTAACACCTGGCAGTTGTCCCAGCCAGGCTTCAGCTGCATCTCCTTCAGCCAAAGGAAGGACGGGGGGCAGGCTGGTAGATGAACAGTACGGTCCTGGCCCTGTGTCCAACCAGCACGACATGACCAGGCATGCCACCAACAAACGTTCCCAGGAATTCCAGGCAGGAGACATACCCTGTCCGTCTCATCTTGATTTTTGGGATTTTTCCACCCTAGACACTTGGTTAGGTGATTGTTGTTTGGCTTTTTAAATTTTTCTGTGTTGTAACTGAAGATGTTTACTACCAGGCAGTTTTGTTTTCTTAAGAGCAGCAGCCTCAGCTCCTGGAAGCAGGCAGCTTCAGTGGCTGTACCAGGCATCTACTGACTTCAGGCTTTATTCTTTCACCTGTCTTGTCACTGACCTGTCTGCTGGTGCTGAGGGATTGAATAGATGGTGCCAACAGCCTCTGGGGGATGTATCTCCCCTGCAGCAGCCATGGTCACTGTAAGTGCTTTCCCTGCCCTGCCCAGAGTGATGTGAAATGGGAATGTCAGGGGAAGCCTGTGCTTTGGCTGTGCTCTGTTCTGGGCCATGCAATGAGGACTCTTTATTGGAAAAAGGAGGTATGTGCACTGGTTGGTGCTGGTGCTGGGGACCAGCTGCTGGACTCAGCAGACACTGACTCTGTTTGTCCAAGGATTAAGCAAGGTAAGCCTCTGGGCTTGTCCATCCCCCATTCAGGGGACCCAGTCCCTTTACCTTTCTCTGTCCATGGGGTATTTAAAGGTTGATATTTAAAGGCCCTGGTCCCCTGAGGAGGACACCTCGGGCTGGCAGAACATGCTGTGGTCGCAAGGCCCTGAGCCACGCTCCCCCTGCTGAGCCCCAAGCAATGCTGCTTTGGGCAGGCATGGCTGCTGGCGTCTGGTGTCTGCTCAGATTTACTTTGAGGTATTTAAACTTAGCAAAGTGGCTTTTTTTTAGATCCATATGCATAGATCAGGTGGTCATCTGTGACAATATGTTTATTCACAGATCCTAGCTGCTTTCAGGGACCAGCCTTCTCTAAACATAATTAGGGTTATTTAAGTGGTTGCTCACAATTGCTTCTTGGTTCACACAAAACACCATGAATTCCCTCACTGAGCAAAAACTTCAGGCGGCACGAAGGTGAAAACCAACAAGGATCTTGCTGATGAGTGCCTCAAATATTTTTATGATCCTATTGTAAATGGATGTTTATTTCTGAAGAGCTGCCCACCATGTCCACTCTGCCACTATGTCAGTTTCCAGACTAGCAGCTTTACCAGGCACTTTGAGAGCTGTTCCCACCTGCCAGCCTCCCTTGCCCTGGCTCATAGTAATTAGGCTGGAGGTATATGCAGAAAAGCCTGATTTGGGGCTGGATGTGAACAGAAGCTCTTCAGCTTTTGTCCTTTTGCCTGCCCTAAAAAATTTAATTTCTGGGATTCCAACAAGGCCATCACACTGAATGTGTCTGTGTGAGTGTTGGTGAGCAGAGCTTGGCCCCACACCTGGCCCCAGCAGGCGCTGAACTATTGGGTCATCTGGAACATGAGTCTCATTTTGAGCACTGCACAATTTTCTCCACAGTGATGTTATCTTTGCCATTGGCTACTGGCACGCAGCAGCTCACATATGCCATTAGCAGGTGGCAGAAGACATAAATGGAATTTTCTCGCAGAACATTTCTTCCATTCTTCCTCCCAGACTGATGAAGTGCAAGTTCAAGCTAATGGCATGTAGTGACTACAGCCTGTTCCCAAACAGGGCCATGGAGAGTTAAAAGCCGGCTCCAGGAGAAACTCCCACATCTCTCAGTCTCTCTGCCATGGTTAGCTCCTCAGCACACTGCCCTTAGAACATGGGGAGTGCAGTTCTGTGCAGCTGCACTGCTGATACCCTCCTGGCAGCTCCTCAGCTCCTTCGGGAGCAGCCGGCAACAAGCAGGAAGGCAAAGACGTGGGCGCAGTCTCTGTGGGAAGCTGAGGCACCTGTCCATGGTCTCAGCAAGCTGCTGGCAGCTTGGCAGAGCTTTGGGCACTGGTGTAGACCAAGATGAACACAGAAATTTAAGAATCAGGCAAACAAATTGCCAGAAGAGGCACGAATTCAGGAACATGACGTGCACATTGTCTGGCCTCCAAAAGGAGGAGGCAGAAGCCTGAGGAGCTCCACATCATCCCACGTTTATGCTGCTGCGAGCTCAAGTTGACCTGCCTTCCAGCAGAGCCACAGTCAGAGGAGCCTGGGAGCTGCTGCTGGAACCATGTGCCTGAGCGCATTCCTGACTCACATTCACTTTTGAATCTGGATGTCTTAGACAGGAAAATAAATGGCTTTTTGAAAAATCTTATTCAGGGCTCTTCTTTTATTTTTAATACAATTTTTTTTCTGTCTCCCTCAACTGCAGCAAATCCTGCTCAAAGTTGCTCCTGAACTTAATGGAAAAGAAACATATTAAAGACCATGGCTCAGGACCCCCTTGGTCTCCAGACCTGACATGAACATTTATTTTTCATCTGTTTTGTTTTGTCCCCAAAGGACAATTTCATTCTAGAAATTGTTTCATTTAATTTCATTCATTTCATGAGCTCGTACTGAAAAACAATAGAACATTTCCAAAGTCACAAAATTCTATGGAATCACAAGTCTAATGCTTTGGATCCAAAGTTAAACCTTTGGGGGTTTTTTTCCCCACAAAGATACTTAGATACTTGACCAAATGAAAAGTGCTCAGTGCTACAACTGCCACGTTGATGCTCTTGTCTGACCTGTCTCAGAGACTTTGTTTTGTCAGATAATGCAGATGGGGAAGGGGATTGTCACTTGCTTTTGTTCATGAAAGTCTTTAAGTTCCAAGGTTATTGAAAATAATTTTCTTCCATACAAATGCAGTTTCTATTGCACAGTGTGCTCTCTCATCATATGTGGAAATCCCATTCCCTGGTTTCAGAAAGTCTTTGGGCTACTGAATGCTGCTGCTTTCCCATGTGGGAGGTGGTCTCTGCCCCCACTTCCCCCCCGCGATGCTGGGGGGTCGGAGCAGGGGGGCAGTGAAGAGAACGTTGAACTGTTGAAGCCAGACTGCTGTGTGCACCTGGGCACAGCTGCCACTGGAAAGGTGCACGGTAGAGGCACTTCTGTGCCAACCATAGAAATAATTTCCTTAGAAAAGCATTTTGCCTAAAGCCCACTAGAGATCGCAGCCCCAGATAACTCACTTACTTTGGTCCAGGGTCAGAGCTGAAACTCTGCAGAGGGGGCATGGCCAGCCCCTGGTGTGAGCACTGGTGGCCACACAGGCAAGGGATCTCCTGTACCAGACAACCCAGGGCAGAAGGAAAGAAAAGGCAGTAAGGAAAACGGGGGCTGTAATAATTTTGTTGTACTGGGGGGAAAAAAAGGATTTGTCATCTGGCTAAGAAAGCAAATTCCGCTGGATCCTAAATTTCCTACCTATCTCCATGGAATAGCTTCTGTCGAGTGCTGTCAATACCTCAGAGTTCTCCCATGTTCCTTTCTTTTAAAGTTCAAAGTCAAAAGGCTACTTTGAGGTGGCTGCATCTATTTGCCCTTTTCTTCCCCTGCAGCAAGCAACCAGTAAAATTCCCCGGCATATTTCTCTCCTTTTTGAAGTTTCTTTCCTCCATTTCCCTCCTCCATAAAATCAGACCACTATTCACACATGGGTGAACCTAGAAAATCATTTAGAGTGGGAAGCACGTGAACCACTTCAGTGAACATCAGGTAATTGTATATTAGAGGCCTTTTGAAAGGTCAACTATTTCTGGCTAATTTTTCCAGCTACTTTCTTTGTGAACTGAAGCCCAATGCCACCAAGTGAAGAACAAGGTGGCTTTGTAAAAGTCTCCAACTCCCTGGCCCTGTGAATTGCGCACCCCAGATCACTGCGTGATTCGTTTGATGTTTTCTTTCCACGACGCCCATCTCCACGTGTCACCTGCTTGTGCCAGGTTTGTATCACTCACCTGTGTTCTGGGAACAGCTGAGCTTTTCAGACACACTGCTCATTAGATTCTACACTTTTCTAAAAAAAGGCTGACTTTTCAGTTGCATCAAGATACGAAAAGCAACCTGAAAATCATGAGACACACAAACACACAGACAGACCGACCACTGGAGTGCTGGTGAACCTGCCCATCCATGGTTGGTCTCAATGCATTTCTCCTATGCCAAGAATTCCAGGTGGGCTCACGCTGCAGCTTTTCCTTCTCAGCATCACAAATTTGGGTATTACTCCTAACAAACCAATAAACTCTGCAATAATAAATAAGAAACTAAAATATTAATTTAAATGAACTGACAAGTGTTACAGCCACAAGATGGTCACATAATCCCAACTTTCATTCAAAACCAGACAAAGAACATCAAACAACATTAAAGAAACTTTATGTTCTTTGCCAATGCAATTTCAACTACAGAAGTAAATAAATTTGGTTTATACTAAGAATGGAAGCACAGAGGGACTTCTCTAGATAGAATTTCTATTTTAGGAGAGATTTAAATTTCCTAAACTGGTCTCGTTTTCTGAAAAACAGCCCAGAATGGAGAAGAGAACAATGACACTTAGGCTGTACATTCATTAAAGCAAAGGCTTTTTAAAACTGCAAACCTGGCAATCAAGGCCCTGATTTGTCCTCTTGGGAATGCAAGACCAGTCAATAACAGTGTGGTCAGCTCCCAGTCCCAGTTTCCTAACTGCTGCTCCAGACACTGCCCAGTTTGCCTGCGCAGGGTTTCGTTCCTGAGGCTGCATTCCTGGCATCTGACAACAGCCACCCCACAGCTCCGAACATGGCAGCGGTCATGGTCAGACATATGTGCAGGGGGGCATGTTAAGAGGCAGGAATAGCTGAAATTTTAATTAAGCAAAACATAAGTGACATATCTGTTTGAGAAAGTGATGGTCGTGCAATGCAAGTGCATCAGTGCCAGTCTCCAGAGCTGCACCCAGCAGTGCCTTTGCTGCAGGAGAGCAGGAGCCCAGCTCTGCTCCCGGTGCCAGCACCACCTGCTGAGAGCTCAGCACCACTCCCTGCTGCGCGCCGGGCCCCGGCTGGGTGCAGCTCCCTGCGGGCTCCATCCCCGTGGGGGCTCTGGGGACACAGGATTGTCCCGCTCATCCTCCCACACTCCGCCAGCCAAGTGGCACAGAAGCCTTGCACTGGCCCGCTGTGCTGCCTTGGAGGTCCGTGGCCCATAGGGAGGAAAGCCTGGCCCCACACAGCCCCACTCCCTGCTTCAAGCTTGCTGTTCCCAGCACTTTGCAGACCACAGAGGAACAGAAACAATAATGACACTTTCTGATCTGTTGCACCTTTCTGCGTGGTTAAAGACCTGCTGTCTGACATACTGTACTTGCCTCCCTTTCTGCCTGCTTTGATTCCCTGATGCAAGCCAGGATCCACTCACGGCATTTATCTTGTGTTCTGTATTAAATACTTCACAACCTGCAAACAGATCTATTTTGAGTAAATATAAAATTCTATATTCAGAAAATATACAGACCTAAACCATTCCAGTATTCTGAGACTACAAACACGTTTTTTGTCCCCATTAATTGCAGTCTAAGACTATAAAACATAGGTTATAACAACATTTGTAGAACATGTACACAGCATTTGTTAATGACAGTGTCCTTTAAAGTCATATAATAACTTCTAGCTACTGTGTGTAGCTGTAAACTGTAGGAAATCACACAGTTTGAAAAATGCTCGGAGTAAGACAAGGTCTAGATCAGCACTGTCCAAAGAGCGTGGTCTTTGAGACACTACATCTCAGGCCACATCCTTCCCTTCCAAAAGATACATTGATTTGGTACCTTCCTTGGCAGTTTGGGGTCAAAATGTAGCCCAGGTTGGGAGACGTCCATGAGCATTTCTGCCAGGCTGCAGGGAGATGAGCCAGGGTGGTTCCATCAGGGCAGAGGTCTGCATTCAGCAGGGATGGACCTTTCCTGCTCCCTCTTACGGGAATCTGATGGGAACTGGCACCATCTGGGACACACGTGTTTGCAGTGTAAGTATGGGTATCTTTAATGAATTACATGTTGATTTCTCTGTCTGGGGCAGATGCCAGGAGTCCTCTCTAACATCAGCAACATCTAACTCATGATTTCAGCTGCTCCTCATGGAAGGGGCACAAAAGAACAGGCTCCAGTGTGAGAGCAGCAGCAGACTCCTCGGAATGATGGCTGACCAGAGAACCTGGCTCAGAATAGAAAGAGCATCAATCAGGGTTAAAGAGAAGTAACAGGCTTAGTATAATATGACAGCTGTGCCAGAGAATTCCTCATTTTCTAGCTGCAATCCCTACTGTCAGATCTCTGTGTTGTATTTTGGGTATCGACCAAATCATATTGGCTCCAGAATTCCCCCCACCATTTCTAGAAGTCACTGCAGAGAGGAAGAATTGTCTATACTTAGCTCACCAAGTCTGCACGTTAATCTTTGCTCCCTCTTTGCTTTAGTACTCTGCTGTCCATTTTCACCTGGTGTATCCCACAATGGGTCTGGATGCTGAAGAATGCAGCCCAGGCCATGCTTTCCCCAGAAGGATTAATGGCTTGGCCTGTGGTTTTTTTTCCATTTACTTCTTTCTTGCTTTCCCCATGTATGGGTTTCCTTATAATACAGGCTATAAAAAACACCCCAGCCAGAAAACAGCAAACCTGAAATGGAAAGGAAATGATAAATCCAATGGCAGAATATAGAGAAGAAGGAAAGGAGCAACATTTGTAGTGCAGTTTTGCCTGCAACTTCAGTCACATCTGTGCTGGTTTGAGGTGATGATGGCACGTTTGAAAAAGAAAGCAACAGGTTTGTAGATGACAGACCCAAACCACAGAAGTTACCAGGTTCATACCTAGCAGCCCTCACCGCGTGCCTCTCTCCGCCAGGCTCGCTGCTGCGTGCAGAGACAGCTGGGACCATGGAGCCATGTCCTGTCCCAGGGAGCACGGGGGTCTGCAGGGCTCCCCACCTTCCCCAGCACTGCTCTGGGACACTCCTCCAGCAGTGCTGTGGGCAGGTTGGCACTGAGGCCCTTGGGAGCTGCCGGCCATGCTGAGTCCCACATGGAATGGTGTTTTCACACTACCTTCTCCCACTATCTCCTGTCTTCCCAGCTGCTGTTGGACAGTCACCGCAGGAAGGAAAGCCAGCAGAGCATGTGGAGGGAGATCATCAGGAGACTTGGGCCTGAACAACTCTGATCAGCCACCTCCAAGCCCTTTCCTTGCAGAACATGCTGGGAACAAACTGCGTAGTGTCACATAACACAGATCAAATTGATGTTCCCCACTAAAGAGGGATCCACTGACCATCCATGATGCTTTTCTCAAAGCAGGAAAGGTATGAAGAAGAGCACAGCTGAGGAGAAGGGAAGAAATATCTTTGGAAAAAAGCTTCCAAGCCAGTAGGAATGTAAAATGCCCAAACTCAGCCCAGCTCAGTGCACAAGGAAACAGCACTCTGCAAATACAAGGAGAAAAGGTTCAGCCGCACCTCTGAGCAGTGGCACAGCCACCCTATCCCTGCCAGGAACAGCCAGCAGTGCAGGCAGGTGACTTGTGTCCTCATCCACCTCGACAGAGAGGACAAGGGAAAAAAAAAAAAAGAGACCAGAAAAACGTCATGGAACTTTGCTGGCAGTGAGGAGCTGCACTGGAGCAGGCTTAGGGCTACAGCACAGAGAATTTCTCTTGCCCTGAAAGGTATTTGCAGGTCCTGAGTGTTTTTAACTCCCATTGGACTTACAGGTCCTCAGTGCTCAGAGTGTGACAGCAACAAGTGGACAAAGCTCCTTGTTCATGGTGACTGAATTTGACCCTTTCCAAAACTCCCCTGGGCAAGGTCCACAGGGCACTTTGGGGGACGTGGGTCCTCCCTACCTGGCTGAACCAGAGAGAGATTTAGGTCAACCTCTGCCACCTCTCTGCACAAGTCCCACATTCCTGCAGGGGGTTATTTCAGACTCTCCCTCCCAGAAGAAGGGAGTCTCTGAGAGGGCACACAAAGTGGGCAGGAGCACCAGGCACTGGGATGCTGTGTCCTCCTTGGCCACCCAGCCTTGGGCTCCCATCAGTGCGCAGGTGCCTTGGTGTGACTCGGCTGATCCCTGCAGGGAACAGGTAGAGCAGCCCCAGTGCCAACTGGTACCAGACAAAACGAGGCAGTTTGGGGAGGCAGGGACATGCAGGACCAAAAGGGATAGTACATGGAGGGTGGGGAGGGTAATCATTTTAGAGCTGGAGCTAATTCTGTAGAATCTGACTGTTAAACACAGTGGTTTTAAAATTCTGCTTATTGAATTAAGTCACTCTCCTGCCAATTGGATTCCTTCACCTGACTGGACAATCTGACACCTCCACTTAGAAAAGAATCCGCCAATATGAGCAGCTTGGTGTTACAGGATATGGAACCATCCCTGAGCTGCTCTCCCTGGGCAAGCCAGGCTCTGTGCCTGGGAATGGAGCTCTTTTATGGGAAACTTCTGTACAAGTATGGGAAGAGCCTTTGTGCCCTCCAGCACCACCTGAAGCCTCTGGCCTCTGGTCTATACCCACCGTACTGCAGGGACGGCGGGGTGCCCCTAGGAGCTGCGCCCCTCCTCTAACACCCCCATGTGAACATTCCTGCTTTTCCCTTAGTACAGACAGCTGTGTGTCAGCGTCCCCTCAGGACACTGTGTCCTCCACAGAAGGGCCCAGGACAAAGAGCACCTTTTGAAGGCTCTCGTTACTCTGTGCCCATATTTCTCATCTCTGATAAGCCTATCTGTGAAATTCCAAAAAGATAGTTATGCCCGCTTACAAAATAGCTCGGGCTGACTGTTACCCTGATCCAAACCTTCCATGACACCTTTCTGTAAGCAAAGAACTACTTATGTGGTACCCTTGAGGATAATGTTTCACATGTGCCTCATTTTGACACTAATTAAGGCTACTTTTTGTACCAGCTCTGCCCTTACATGATTACAGCATTTTTTCTGTCAGTAGCACTTTTAATTCTATTTACTAGTTATTGCAGTTACCGCTTGGAATGCACTTCACTTTGGAAGCAGCAAAGGCCTATGGACATTTCACATGAAAGAAGCATTGATGTGACTCTGTTAAAGAGAACAAAAGGCATTTTGTGGATTTCTGGATTTGCCCAAGTCCTGTATATTTATATTTCCTGATACTACTGCAGAGTACAGGAGGTATTAACAGCTGTGCCTTGGCACCCGCACTGGCCCTGGCAGTCTGTGCCAAGGTCATGGCCGGTAGCCCCAGACTGCCCATCAGCACCTCACTGACCTTGCACTGAACCACACTCTCACCACCACACAACATTAATTCTGACTTATCCATGAAAATGAACAATTTTCCAATGGCAGAATGGACTCAAATTGGTGGTCTTGGCAGGCTCCAACCAGGTGAAAGTTCACCCCGCTATAGTCTTGTGAGCACGAAGTAACACATCAGCCATTCTTCTGACGTATAACAAGGCCATAATGCAGCCCTCACCCCATGGCACTGCCAGAAAATCCCTACACTAACATGTCTTGAAGCAGTCCAGGCTGAGCTTGTCATAAATCTCAGATCTCTGCATGTTACTCATTCCAACGCAGACTCTAGGGCTAACCGCAGTAGAGAGAAAAATAGCTGAGGACACAAAACACCAGAATAATTTTAAGCATTCACTACTAAAATACTGTATATACTAAAAATGCTGTCAGCATTTACACTAAAATCAAAAGCATCCCTGGTTTTAGGCTTTGTTTTACATTTCACACTGAGTTCAACAATAAATATTCAATCACAAGAACTTAGTTTGAAAGTTCAGCAATTTTTAAGACCCCTCAAAGAGAATTTAAAATGATTCCCCAAAGCAAGGGGCGTTTCCCAGCAGCCAGAGCGTGCAGAGGGGCTGTGTGGAGCATGGACTGGCAGCGTCACCACAGAGCCTGCCTGTAACAAGGGGGTTATGGGAGAATGAATCCATGAATGAGCCAAGGTCGAGGTTTGCTGTGCTGGCTGTTCCCACCCACCGAGGGCCCAGCCCAGCATGGTTCAGCCACAGCTCCTGCGGCTCTGGCAGAACCTCCCCGTCAGCCACGCACAGGGCAAGACTCACCCAGAGGCTTCATGTGGCAACATCCAGCGGGACTGGAGACTGTCCAGTTGCAAGGATGGCTGCTCTGCTGCCGAGGCACTTCCCAAACCCCCTGTGGAGAGGCTGCAATCCCACTCCCCATACACTGTGGATGGGGGAGATGTCTGAGCTCAGCAGGTCTTCATCACCAGTTTTGCTTGTTTATGAGTACTCCCCAGCCCCAGGAAGCAGCAGCACTTCACTTCCAGGTGAGCCACCGAGAGCACGCACCACTGTGGGTGGCACACAGGCATCTGGAACGTGGGCACTGCTGCACAGGGGATGTGGGCACATGGGAAGTAGGCACTGCCATGGGTGGGACACAGGCACTGCTTCAGCTGGGATGTGGGCACATGGGATGTGGGCACCGCTGCAGGTGAGACATGGGCACGTGCCCATTGCTTCCTCAGTAATTGTACAGACTTTCAGGACCAGAAGTTCTCATCCAGAATACCGAAGAGCAAATCCCCACACCTTCCTGCCGTAGTTAAATATTTTCTTTATTTATCAGAGCAATATTCTTCAGAAATCAAAACCCCAGGTCATTCCTCCCCCACTGCAGAGTTCATGTGATACCAGCAACACCCAGAACCAGTGACTCCTCTGCATCACTCACCCCACACCATGGCCATGCTCCCGGGGCTGCTGAAGCAGGCTCCAAGGGTGGGAGAGCGAGTCTTTGGGAAGCGCTGTCAGTCTGAAGGGTGAGTGCATCTGTTTTATATGTTTGCTGACCTCCTGAAAAGAGAGAAGAAATGAAACTCATTAAACCATTCAAAGTGAGGACTAAAATAAAATTACTCCAATGAGGAATACTGGCATTTTAAAAATATGATGAGTATTATCAGCTAAAGAGGCTGCTGTCTCTTCCAGAACATGCTGCTGCTGACAAGACCTTAACATGTCGGCTGGTATCACCACTAACACCTGAGACAGCAAACAAGAGCTAATCCTTACACTGCTCTTGTGCTAATGACTGCAGGAGATAACTGATGCCCCTGGCAAGCGTCCCATTTAATTCAATTAACTCCAGCCAGGCCCTGGTCACTGCACTGGCAGTGTCAGCAAAAGCCAGAAGCCAGACCTGGAGTCAGATGGTAAAACCAAGTCAGTGTCCACCACCCCTCTGCAGCCCAGTCCCAGCAGCCAATCCCATGGGTAGCAACCGACCTGGCATCTACAGCAGCTTCTACAAAAGGGTGTGGAAAACCATCATTTTTTCCCAGAAATGTTCATATTTTTTGCTGAGAAAATGCAGGCAACTTATTTCATTGTATATTTTGCTTACTTATTCTGAAATGCTGGGTTATGTGTTGGTTTAAGCAGCAGTTTCATAGTGCTCCCACCCCATCCGCGGGTCCAAGCCAGCGGGAAGATCATGTTTCTCCTAACACAATGCAGATGTCTGCCAGCTGATCTGGGGGCACACAGAGCTGCTGGCCCCTCCAGGAGACCCCAACACTTGCAGAGATTGAGGTGTCTGAGGTATGAACTGAAACATTCTGATAAGCTGCAGGAGCAATTGATATATCCCCTCAGCTGATACAAATTCCAGGTCTGTTTGATAGTAAAAAAATACTTTCCAAATATTTTCTTTTCCTTTTGAACATTCTTTAGCTGTGAGCTTCAACAGGCAGCGATGTATCCACCAACTCACATTTTTCAGGAAAGAAGTTTTGAAACAGAAAGAGATATGCAGAGAAGTTTCCTTGGCGGCACTTTTGAAGGCACTCCAGCCTTTGTGTATCCTCCAGAACAGCTGAGAGCACAACAGGGAAGCCCAAGCAGTTAACATGTCACTGTGTTGCACCTGCAAATCCACTGGAGAACAACAATTCTCTGCAAATAAAGCTCAGCTGCTCTACGTCAGCAACTGGCTTCCAAGTCAGAAAGCCTGTGCTGTGGGTCCACTCATTAACATTAAATACATGTTTAAATAAACTTCTGCATCCTATGGACATTCTTCCCATCCTGTGGCTCCAATGGATAAAAATGCTGAGCTCCTGGCACGGATGTTGGCACTCATCTCCCATTTGCTCCCATCTATGTGTTTGGTATTTTCCAGAAAGAACCAACCTCCTCACTGTGCTCCAAACCCAACTGTGCCCAGGTGTCTCCAGACAGCCCAGGCTACTCTATCAGGCACCACTTTTACACCAGTTCAAGATCCACCAGGGATAACATGGGGAGACCAGAGCTGCGCAGAAACACCTGCAAGCAGAAGAATGCCACAAAGTGCAGTCACAGTTGGAATTCCCACCCTTGCCAGTGCCAATGAATCCTGGGCAGGCTGACCTCGGTGCTGCTGCAGCCACGCTGCAACCCAGAGCAGGGGTGCACAGAGCACAGCACACACGTCCAGGAGAGCACCCGGCTGCACTCAGACCACGCCAGCAGCAGTGGGACAGAGCTGACCATCCTTCCTAGAGTGTCCCAGAGAGCCGCAGCTGGCCACTGCTGGAAGAACACTCCAGTCCAGCAGGTACAGGGCCAGAGTGGTGCACATCTATGGCATCCTGCAATTAGCAGCCTCCCTTCTTCAGATCTGTGAGTAAGTGAGCCCCAGCAGGACTGTGTTGAACCTTATCTTTTGCCAGGTGGGGTGTCAGCCAAGGGAAAATTGTGCCTGATGAAGGCTGGTGCCTGTGTGAGCCATGTGTGTGTGGCAGCAGTGGAACAGCAATTTAAAAAATTGTATGAAAACCCCAGGGCCTTTCAAAGCATTTCCAAATGCTGTCCCAATTTCCCTGCTGGGTGTGAGGTTCTAGGAACCAGCCACCCGCACGAAGCAGCTGTGGAGCCACGTCTAAAACTGCCTCACCTGCTGTACAGAAAGAGCTGACAATGGCATTAGCATGAAACTAAAATTAGAGGCTAATTGGATTCTGCAGTCACTGAAATTGATGACAGCTCAGCAATTAACATCCCTGAATTTTCTTGACTAAAATAACCCTAAAATCTGCTCCCATTCATGCTTCTCCCTGCTCCGCGACCAAGAGCTGCAGTAGCCTGGCATGCTTTGCACACAGGGGAGTTCTGGCACCTCTACCAGGGCTTATGCTGTTCCCAGCAGTTACTGGGGCAGGCATAGGTCTGGGAAGAGATTGTGTATCTGCAAATCAGCGTCATTTCACAAAAATGGGATGTGATATTCAATGCCAGGGCATGGGAACCATCACCAGTGCATGAACACACACAAGACACAGTCCAACAGAACCGTGAGGGGCAATGGCGCCGTGTCCCCTGGTCCTTTGTGCAGGTATGTCCGGCAGTGATGCCAGACCGGTGCTGCTGCTGCTCGTCCAAGCAAAAGAGGGAGATAACAACATTAAACAGTGAGGGAGTAAAAGCATCTCCTGCTCAGGGTGTCAACACCAGCTCAGGGTGTCAGAGTGGGACACAGGCCCAGCCTCTGTCAGCACATCTTGTAAGTGAATCAGAACACCTTCCGTTAGGATGGGCAACGATACCTACCAAAAGGCACCTGAACCTTTCACTTGACCTCCCTGGGGTGCATCACACATTTGGGGCAGAGCAAAACGCACCCTATTTAACTGTACATGTTATTTACAAGTTGAGGGGGTTGTTCTCCAAGATCCAGAGTGAGGGACCAAATGCGTTGCCACTACAGCTGCAAGCAGCAATTGCTCTGCGTCTGCCTCACACAATGTGCTGCAGACTTGCTGTGCAGGATGTGGCACGTGCAGCCTCTTTCAGGCCTTCTGTGCACATGTGCTGTGTGTGCCCATCTGCCTGTGGTGTGCTCACCTACAATTTGTGCAAGATATCTATGGTTTCATTTTTAGTTCATTGTCCTGTACAACACTTGGAGTTTCTGATCCATAAAAGCATCTTATGGTGGTACATTTGGAAAAGCCATGGCATGCTTCTGCCTCCACTCACAGTGGAAGTCACTGACAGAGCTGAGCTTCCAAAGCCAGCCCCTCTTCTGTCTCTTCCTTTGGCACTTGACTTGATTTTGCTCTGGCTGGCAATTTTATCTGCACTCTCTGGTCCAGATGTTGCCTGTGGCTCTTCATGAGAATCTCCCAATTCTGCTGTGACCCATGAGGCAAGGAAGGGGCATGGTATGAGGCCTGTTCCTCACCTCAGCTGTGATGAAGACTAGGTCATGGCTGGGCCCCCCCTGCTGCTCCCGCTTGCAGACGTGTAACTCATTGCCATGACCACACAGCTCACTGCAGTTGCTTGCTCCACTCTCCTCCCTTCTTCCTACACTTGCTGCAGGCACGAAATGTTCCCAGGCTCCCACAGCCATGTCTGGGGCATGCCAAGTCCATATGCTGCTGTCCCTTTCACACACATTTCCAAAGGGCAAAAAAATTCACTCCTTGGAGATACACTTCTCTGTGCACAGTCCATCAAGCAGGAAGAACAAACCTGGCCAAGATGGCCACAAAAATGTGTTGTTGTTTAGCAAAGCTTCACTTGACACCCAAAGATAACAAGTATATTATTCTGGGGTAAAGTAATAAATCAGTTCTATTTCCAATGCAACGTGCCTAACTTTTCTTAAGTAAATCGCTTTTGTACTCATTTGGTTTAAAACTCCTGGTGTGTCAGGAAGAAAAATGTCTGCATGTGTATTATACATATTATACTACAGATATTATATACCTCTGCATTATGCTACAGACATCCATTCCTTCCACCATTTATATCAGTATTTCAGGCTATGATCAGAGCACTCTTGGCTTTATTCTAAAACTCACCCCCACAGATTATGAGCAAACAAGTTTCTGCGTTAGAAGTCCACAGCTCTCGGCTGTCCTTGGCAGTCCCCGGCAGCTAACCCTGCTGGAGACGTCTGCTCCATGCTGGCATTTGGCGGGGAGCATGACGTTCTGCTGTCGCTGCCAGTGGGCAGATGGGCACAGGGGCCTGGAACCCCCCTCTGTGGGCTGCGTGGGTCCATCGGCCTCCACCCCCAACCCTGCGGATGCCATCGGGCTCCATCCCCAAGAGCATCGTCACAGGAACTGAGGCTTCACTTACAGCTGGCTGCAAAATATAGATCGTGAACAGAATGGATTTTAAGTGCCAGATTTTTTCTCGACTGATTCTCCCAGCTGGTGGTAAGTTTATATTTCAAGGTAACATCACATTCATCAGTGTCACAAACGATTGCTGCCTTAAGAATCAATAAAATCCTTCCCTTCATTAAGCCTCACCTGAAGAACCTCCACATGCAGGAATATGTCTGACAGCTCTCTGGGATGCCAAGGCATAAGAAGCATAAAGACCCATGTGCTGGGTGAAAGCTCAGACCTGGGGCTGGAAATGTCCTCCTGAGCAGCAGTAATTGCAGCTCACATCACAACATTCTTGATAACAACAGCTGAAGATCCCTGTTTCAAAGTGACTGAACACTATAGTGCGAAGCTGAACTCTTGTACTCATTACTGCAGCAGCCTCACGAGGCTCATTCCCCTCCCTGTCCCCTAACATATGTGAGTTATCCTCCCAGAGAGCTATTTTTCTACCAACAATATGCACATCTTTTCAAAGACCAAGTGGAAATCCCTGCAAGTATTTCTGGTGCTGCTTCCAGTCAGAAATAGCAGTAATCTGATCCACAAGTGAATTGCATTTCTGTTGCTGAGTTCCTTTGTACAAGTATCTTTGCTTTGAAGGAGTTTGGCAGCAGTGAGGCACAGGATAATTTTACTTATAAGGTGTGAATCAAAGAAGATTTGCAAGTTTCTGAGTCACAGAAAGGAAGCGTCTGTGGCCTTTCACCACTTCTGTCAAGAGAAAATGTCACGGTTCAGCTACTTTAGATGCAACTTCAGACTGCTCGCTGCGCCCTGCAGATCCCCATCTCCCACCACCCTCACGCGCTCCCCAGGCACAGCAACCGGGACAATTCCAGTCTCCTCTTGGGACCTGGGGAACTTCCAGCCTTACTCAAACCTGCTGTTGTTAATGGGATGCATCACCACGGGCTGCAATGCGAGAGAGTTGAATAAGTTATTAACTTGGCAGAATTCAGCAGACACTTTGTGAGAAAAAGGGGTGACCAAGGAAAGGGCAAGCTACTCCCCACATCACACAGCATTGAAAGCCCTGGGAAGCTGAGGGCCTAAGCTACAAATACTGCTCAGCAGCAGCAAACTTCCAGGGACTGCACTGTGCCTACAGCCTGACTCTGCTACCATATAAACAAGGGACTACAATCAACCAACTCCTTCTGTGCTCCTGCGCTGCCCTGAGGGCTCCCACTCGAGGCCAGGCTGTGCTGAGGGGACAGCTCTGCTGCACTGGCTGTGGCAGCCCCAAGGAGCACATACAGGTGTTCAGCTCCGCCTCCTCCAGTCCCAAAGATTTCATGGCCTCTGAGATGCTGTTGAGGCCACATTTAGCCAGCAGCTCAATCACTGGGGTCACTGGCTAAACCCCAAACATGGGAGTTCATTCTGCCCAAGAGACGAGGTGGGGCAGCCTGTGCCCACAGTAGCTGGCAGCATGGCCTCCCTGCATGGCTCCCAGGGTGATGCGTGCAAGTGCTCCCCTCACTCTTTATCTCTTTATCCACTGCTCATGACAGACCTGATCTCCTCCAGGCCTACAAGGATATGCAAGGACTGGCACGTTACAACATGTCATTCCACTGTCACCACCTGCTGCTCTCCAGCCCCAACAGAGCATTTTGCTGCCCTGTCCCAGACTGGGGGTGACAACACCATCTTCTGCCTTAAAACAGGTCCTCAGGGTGCACAGACAACAGGCATGGTATAAAAGCTGCCCAGCAGTATCAGCAGGAGTGGAGGGCCCTCCACCTTCCAGCAGTCTGTGGGATCTGCCCATCGAATGTGTGGGTGAATTCTCTCACAAAAGTCAGTATTGGGCATGCTTACCTGGCTTAATTATTTCCATTCACTGCCACATTCAGCCTGATCCAGCACAGCTCCATGGCTCCACAGCCACTGTCAAACCAAATTCTTCCCTGATGGTCTGTGGAGATGTATATTTGTCATCTGCAATCTATCCCTTGGTTTCTGGCATGTATTTTCAGTGCTTTCTCTTGAAAGCTGTTTCAGATTTCCCTGGGCTTCTCCCCGACCTCTGTGAGCGAAGCCTCACACAGTTTAATTGTTGACAGCTGTGTCAGAAGTATTTTATGTTCCTCTTGCTGCAGCACATGAGCTACTACACAAAGGCTAGCCTGGCTGTGCACCAAAATGTGGAAAGCAGACCATGTCTTCTGAGGAGGAGGTTTTGGGGGGTTTAACTGTTTGTGATGTTTTTCAGAGATAACTGCAGTTCCACACATGAAAATGCTGACAAATAAAAGGCAGCTGAGCAAACAGGTGAAAAGCTTTAAGTACTGGGTTGGATAAAAGTCAATCTCTCCTCCTTTCCAGGAGTTTGCATTTCAGTTTCATAGTAAAGAAAAATCCAGTCAAAAAGAAACAAATGAACTCACTTTTTTTCCCCAGGCAAAAGATGGGAAATGCTGGGGACTAGATTGTTCTCCTTTTTCTGCCAGGCTGAACTCAAATCTGAAACATCTGTTCACATAACTTGAGACAAGCTCTCCCAGTCAAAATGTAAGCTCAAACTCTTCCTGCCATCATTGCAGAACTATCAGTTAAGCTTTTTGTGGAAGGCTAAGAATTCAGACACTTCTCATGTTCCCTGCAAGCACTGAATAACAATGGGTTCTCACTACCAGCAAATCACCTGCAAAGAAAAATTACCATCTTTTCCAAGTATTCTAAATACTAAAATCTGTTTTTTCTAGAATGACACTGTACACATTATCCTTCAGGAGTTATTCAAATTGGGCAGTACCAGCTATATGAAACAGTGTCTCACACAGCACAGCGGGGTTAATTCAGGTGATTGCAAAGATAAAGGACAGGGGAAAATATTCCGTTTTCAATATAGAATCACAGACTGGTTTGTGTTGGAAGAGACCTTTAAAAACCATCTTGTCCACCAACCCTACCATCAGCAGGGCCACCTTCCACTAGACCAGGTTGCCCAACCTGGACTTGAACACTTCCAGGGATGCGCAGCCACAACTGCGCTGGACAACCTGGTCCACTATTAAGGTACAATGTGCAAGGCAGAGAGTAGGATTTTAGCTGAAAGTATTGAGGACCAAATTTGCTTGTGGAACTTGCATACAGCCCTGGGTTCAGGGCTCACACCCCTCACTGCATCCCCAAGCTTGGCAGAAGAGCACCTACGGCTCGCACAGAGCTCGGTTCTCACGTAAATGCCTGTGTATATGTTAATATAGAAGAAACACATCTCCAGCTATACAAGTACAGGAGGTTCAGAAACAGAGCAGTGGCAAGTCAAGCAAAACGCTGCAGAACTGTGCACTATCCTGACCCTGTCCATGCTCTTGCAGCCCTCCAAGAACTCTCTGTATTCAACATGTTTTGGAGCATGAACCCCATCCTGTCAGAGAAACAGACTGGAAATCAGGGTTCCTTTCTGATTCTGCTTCCAATTCTCTATGTGTGTGTACAAGTCACTTTGTTTCCCTGCTGTTTTCTCCAGACTCACATGACATGATGTACAAGTGGGGACTGTCCCCAGCTACAGACCTGCATAATGTCCCAATCAGCTAACTGGATTGGAAGTGAAGGGCTCTGGAAGCTACAGGGAAAGGAAAAAACAAGAAAAAATAGAAAAAAAAAAGAAGAAAAAAAAGCGCATGTACTTCACCGTATCCAGTAGCTTTCCCATGTGGAGGAATGCCATCCTGGTTATTTTTGCCTTCTCCCCACACAGCGGTAGATGGAGCCCTGCTTCCCTGCTCCAGCCAGCCCGGGGATACAGCAGTGCCAGAGATCCCAGCTGAAGTTACTCTGTCAGGACCTGCCAGCACTGCTGCAGGGGACAAACCTGGGGGGGTTGCACAGGAGGGACCTCGGGCTCACAGCTCCTGCCTGACTCCTGAAATTTGCTGAAACTTGTGAATAGCAAAAGTATTCGACAAACCACAGTATTGCCTTTTCTTCCATTTAGGCATTGGATAATGTTTCTTTCTTTTGTAAACTGTCATCAGGATTACATGGAATTCACCAGTTTTATTTCTTTTGCAAAACAAGGAACGACAAGTTTTGCTTGCCATACTTAGAAAGAACATATGTAATAGCTGTATCACGGCCGTGAGCACTGGAGACCACATTATCCAGAGGATTTTACAGGAACTAAAGGTCAAGGGATCTGTGGCCAATTTCTCAACAGGCCTGCAAGCCTGTGTGTGACAGCAGGACAGAGAAGGGATGAGGGAACGCTGGCTTGCATCTCTGCAAGCTGGGAAAAAATTATAAATGTGGATGTTGATTTTCTCTCCCCCCACCCACCGCCAAGTGCTCCTGCAAGTGACACTGGTATGGCCTGCATGGATGCAGGCAGCCTCTGGAGTCATGCACCACTTGGCCAGAACTGCTACTGCAGTTCCCTCAAGACATGTCAGCCAGGTCTTCTACAGCAACAGCTGACAAATGGAATATTTCAGAGCAGTGAGAGCACAATGCACAGAATCATAGAATATGCTGATTTTGGAAGGGACCCACAAAGATCACTGAGTCCAACTCCTGGTCTTGCAGAGTCACAGCATGTTCCTAAAGGTATTGTCCAAAAGCTCCTTGAACTGTGTCAGGCTTGATGCTATGACCACTTCTCTGGGAAGCCTGTTCCAGTGCCTGACCACACTCTGGGTGAAGAACCCTCTTCTAATATCTAACGTAAACCTCCTCTGACAACTTCAGGCCATTCCTTCAGGTCCTGTCACTGGTCACCACAGAGGAGAGATCACTGTCTACACCTCCTCTTCTCCTCACGAGAGAGCTGTAGCCTGTGATGAGGTCTTCCTTCAGTCTCCTCTTCTCCAAGCTGAACCCTCAGCTGCTCCTCACATTGCTTCCCCTCAAGGCCCTTCACCATCTTCGTTGCCCTCCTTCTGACACTCTCTAATAGCTTAATGCCTTTCTTATATTGTGGTGGCCAAGACTCCAGCTGAGGCCACCCCAGCGCAGGGCAGAGCGGGCCAATCCCCTCCCTTGCCCGGCTGGCGATGCTGGGCCTGATGCCCCCTGGACATGGTTGGCCCTCCTGGCTGCCAGGGCACTGCTGACTCATATTCAACTTTCTGTCAACCAGGACCCCCAGGTCCCTTTCCACGGCGCTGCTTTCCAGCATCTCATTCCCCAGTCAGTCTGTAGATCCAGGGCTGCCCCATCCCAGGTGCAGAATCCGGCACTTTCCCTTGTTGAACTTTATACAGTTGGTGATTGCCCAGAGCCCTGATTTGTCAAGGCGTCTCTGCAGGGCCTCCCTGCCTTCGAGGGAGTCAACAGCTCCTTCCAGTTTTGTATCATCTGTGAACTTTCTCAGTATCCCTTCCAGTCCTGCATCCAAGTAATTTATGAAGATGTTGAAGAGCACAGGGCCAAGGGTGGAGCCCTGCGGACCCCACTAAGGGACTGGTGCCAGTCTCACGTCACCCAGTCACTGTCACCCCTTGCACCCGACCCGTGAGCCAGTTGCTCACCCTTGGCATGATATGTTTATCCAGCTGTGAGATGGACAGTTCGTCCAGAAGGATATTATGAGAGACAGTATCGAAAGCTTTACTGAAATCTCAAAAGATGACATCAACTGGCTGCCCTTGATCAGCTAAGTGGGTTAGTTCGTCATAAAAGGAAATCAGGTTTGATAAGCAGGACTTTCCTCTCAGAAGGCTGTGCTGGCTTAGACTGCTCTCTCTTTTTGCTGAATTTTTGGGGGGTTGGGTTTTTGTTTTGGTTGGTTGGTTTAGAAATGCACCATGCACATCCTGCTCCATTCTGCTGCACATCCAAGTGCAGGCTTGACTGTAAAGAAGAGCAATCCATGCTGCCAGGGAAGGCTATCCTCAAAGCCAGTGTACAACCTATTGTTCTCTGGAAACATGTGCAGCTAGACAAGCAATGTATAAAATCCCATTTTCTCTTGTTTTAGATTCTTTGAAGAAGACCATGTTATGTAGGTAGGAAAACTGAGATCATTGCAGAGTTATATGAGATGCTGGAGATGATATTTGCCAGCAAAGTAACTCAATATACATCTATTCTGGCACTCAATAATTAAAGAGAGGCCCCCAGCAGTGAATTGCAGGATGATTTGCTCACAGCAGCAGCTCTCCACACTAGAGAGGGGCCAGAACCTGCAGTTAGGCACTCACAACCACACATTTCATCTGCACAGTCCAGCTTCAAAATGTGAGTGGGCTGTGTTTTTAGCAGTACTGATTTTTCATTTCTCCTAATAGAAATTAACAGCAGAAGGGAGATTAGACACCCATCCCTGAAGATGGGGGTTTTCTACTGATTAGCCTAGAAGTGACTGACTTCCTGAATTCAAGACCTTATGCTGCCTCTGATCCTGCCCCTGATCCTCACCAGATATAATGGTCTGTTCAGACAGGATCCATGCCCCAGCCCTAACTGAATAAAAATCTAGGTAAGGACTTTGTCATTTGATCTTTACGAAGCAGAAGTTAACAGCTGACAAATTAAATACTTCAGAGTAGTGAAAATTAAACAGTCCTGCAGTCACAAGTGTTGGCATATGGAAGGCTGCCACTAAGCTAATAATGGAATTGTCTACCACAGCACAGAGGGAGGTCCCGGCATCCCAGAGGAGCCACACATCTGGAGACTGGGAACACAGCCATTAGCAACCTATGTTTAAGTAGCACATTCTTGCTACCTTCCTGCCAGCTGCTCATCTTCTCTCACCACAGGCCAAGGGCAGAGGCCCACAAGCAGTAATGTGGCACTGGGGACAAACTGGAGAAGCCACATGCACGAGGGAGGGTCCCTCAGAACCCTGCCTGTCTGCATACACCTGCTTTATCCAATTCACAAAAAAATGGGCAACTGGTTCATTTGTCACACACCTGCATTTGCATATTCTGAACACCAGCCACTTTCACTGGTTCCTCCAGGTATCTGCAAGGAGTGTAAAGCTGCTGGGGAATGACCGTCCCTGGCTCACTCCAGCCTGACCCCAGCACAATTTTCTTGTGTGCAGCATAGCCACACTGCTTAGGAATGGGAGGAGAATCAGAGCCAGGAAGTGGAAGATGAACCAAACATGCAGATATCACTCACAACCAGAGACAGAGAATGATTTCCAGACAGGTGGGTATGGAGCTTGTACAAGGTGTTCACCCATTAATGAATGACAGAGGAAACTAAATCGGGACAGTGGATGCAGCCAGACAGCAGACAGGCTACTCACCAGCAGCTGCCTGCAAAAGAGAACCCAGGCAGGGATGGGAAGACCAAAGCATGGAATGTGCTACAGGAGCCAGCAGCAAGAGCAGAGACGTCTGATACAGCTGTGGGAGGAGAAGGACACTCACGTGAAACACCCATCACCACCTGCACAGTGCTCCTGGAGACGCCAGATGAGGCTGATTCACAGCACTCCCCTCAGACAGTGTCCTCCTCTGTAGCACAGAGAGCTGACAAGAGACAATGGGCACTAAAGAGCAGAAGGAAGATAAAGCACTAGAGAGAAGAGGGATGTAAAATGCTGGAGAGGAGATATGCATGAGTGCCCGAACACACACAGGAACAAGCTTGAGTATAAACAATGGGCAGCTGTAGCACTGAATCACTGCTTCTCTTCCTGAAGTACCTGCCCCATGTGCTTGAAAAGACTTTCAAGGTACCAAGCTGTATAAAGCTGTATCACTGCTGAGCAAGCTGGATAGCACAGGGCAAACCAAGTGGAGACAGAGCAACCACGCTTGTTAAGGATGCACCAGTCTATAGAGGAGCAGTTCATGCTGGCTAAGGGTGGCTGGGAGAAGATCCTGCTCCCAAGGAAGCAAAAGGAAAGGAAATCCCAAGAAGTTTCTGGGCAGTCCAGATCTGTACCCACTGACGCCCACTGCAAGGGGTATTTATTGGCTCAAGAGATGTACCATCAGTGTTGACAACGACTACAGCATGGTTAATTAGGCTATCTTCCCTCTTTGACAATAAAAGAGACCCAAGTGTCTCAGATTCACCAAAGTGGATTTCTGTCCAACTGCCCCTCTCAGAACACCTGTGAAAGAAAAAGTCCTAGGATCAATCAGTATCTTGTTCTCCAAGTTCGTGCATAAAACACCTGGTGCATCCACACAAGCTGCTGTTGAGTCAACCCTGATACTGATTGCTCATAGCAAAGGCAAATGGACACAGGGCTCTCCACTGCAGGTGTATGCTCCAGAAAAATCTAGTCCTCTTTGCCTGCAATTGTAGCAAGAAAATAAAACTGCAGAAAGGATCTGCAAGTTCTTCTATTTAATGTTTCAGTGCTTCCCGGTCAGAGGGATGGTCCTGCACCTATTAGTTTTCCCAGCAAATATAGCTGCTGTCTTCCATGTGTGCAAGGCCTCCAGAAGTAGAATTTAGATGACAATTTCATCCCTACAGAGACTTCACTTATTGGTACTGCATCATCTGCCTGTAGAATGAGGCTTTTACATCATGTCTGATTTGGAACATGAGCTTCCAAAAGCCCAGAGCTGCATCAGGTGAGCTTATTGTTGGCCTTTTGATAACATTCCTTTGAGCTTGCCAGAGCAGGAGTTTGACTCCTGCAGCACTGACTACAGAGGACACACCTGAGATGGATTTCTTCAGGACTGGCCAGGTTCCTCCACCTGTCAGGAGGAAGGGATGCCTTTTTCCATGCTCAAGGTATGGATTACTGTGGCCAGGCATAACAAGGAACACTTCTGGAGGCCTGCTCTTTCCTCAGCACAGGGTGCTGACCATGGCCAAAATAAAGATTTTTGGCACCAAGGATGGCATCCTGGCCTTCGCTGCCTGTGGCTTGTGCATTTCCTCTCTCTTTGGTCCCTTTATGCTCTCCTCTTTTGCTGCCACCTTGGTCTCCGTGCTCTCCTGCCCCTGCTTTATCTCAAGCAGTTCACAACGCAGCAAATTGTGAAAGGCAGGAGGAAGGAGCACTGGGAGGCTCATGCCCTCTTATTCCCTTCATCCATTTCTGGGAAGGTGACACTGGACCATGCATAGCAATGGTGTTAATACCACACAGGGCAGCAGCCCATGAACTGAAATAGCAGGAACACTGACAGTACTCACAAGTCTCAGAAAAGAAAGGTGATGTGGAACTGGCTTGTTCATCTTTTCCATGACAGGAAACATTTCAACCCCTGTTAGGAGTACAAACATTGTCTGCTCCCATCATACTTCGCAACTCGCCACACTCCATGTTGGGATCACACAAATAAAGAATGCCAGAGTGTTTTGCCTTCCACAGAACAAGCTCAAAATGCAACAAAACTCAACCCTCTGTTGTGTTTTGCAGGCTCCAAAGCATTCAGCTGCTCAGTTTACCGTGTCACCGCCCATGGATGTATCAGCCTTCTAAGTAAAGGAAGCTGGTCACCCAGAGCCAGCTGCTGCAAGGACCGCAGGACAAGCAGCCCATCCAGGGCCAGGGGCCCTTGGGCCAGTGGTGGCCACCAGCTGGTAGCCAGCCTACCTCAGCCAGACGAAAATCCTCCATTTTTGATCCAAATACATTAACAACTGAGTAAAGAGGCAAGGAAGAAAAAGGGCAACCAGCTCTCATAAGTACACACACAGCACTGTCTTCAGCTCCCATTTTCAATTACTTTTCTGCTTTATGGCCCTTAAAACAAGAGGAAAAATGGAGGTGAGCTGCAGGAAGCAATCAGTCTCTCTTTCAGCTTCTCATGCATTCACACCAAAGCAGAGCTTGGAGCAGGGACAGCCCCAGGAAGTGCTGGAAAACACATTCAAAGCTTTGTGAAGAATTGCTTTTACAGGACACAGGTTGTTTTGGAAATCACAAGCAAAGGGCACTGAAGTGTAACAAGTTTTTGAAAGGTCAGCAGAAAATTCCTATGGCATTTCAGACACAATAAAACCTTATGACTTCATAATGTTGATCAGGAATACCATAAAGAAGCCTAACTGGAAATCACAAGTGAATCTTAGGGACTTTGATCTAAGCTGGAATCTGGCTGCTTCAAATCTTGCTGTAGAAAGGTTCATAACCCTGAAATCAACAGAAAGGACACAGCAATAAAGAACATGTAAGAATATGACCCATTGGGTCTTATTGGCCCTAAATCTGATTTAGTAAAACCAGGACAAGATAGGATGATAGCCTTGGCTTCAATGGTTCTGAGCTGTCCCTCAGACAGAATCTGTAGCAGAGGAGCTGAACTCAAAAATTAGACAATGAATTAGCTAGATTTTTTAAGGATCAAATTCTTTGTATACTTCTCACTAAAAGCTGACTCAAACATCCTTCTCTTTAGTGACTGCACAGTTAGATTTTGGGGCATCGTGTACTTGCATTGGGCCAAATTGCTACAATTTGCCTCTTTACTTCAAGTGAAGGTTTTCCGGGGAAATAGCTGTTGCAGTAACGAGCCATCCCTGGGGCCCCAACAGCACACACTGCAGTTCACTCTAACAGACCAGCTATTCCAGATTTCCTTCTAGCTTACATTATACACAGGCAAAGGTTTCATCAGCTGTAATTTCACTTCATGCAGAAGGTGATTCTCTCTCACACGTCAGCACAAGCCTGCACAAGGGCTCAGCAGCCCCTGTGCTCTGCCTTTCAAGGCTGAGAGGGCTCCAGTCCCAGGGTGCCATAGGTATCAGATATTTGTGTGTGTGAATGAGGTACACAGTTGCCCCAAATCTGCTATTTGTATGTACAGCTTGGAAATATAAAACAAAAAGGCAGATATTTTATAAACACTTGGCCATCAAAACAGGAAAGCAAGAGAATATATGGGCAGAAATCTAATTTCAAATGACAAACAGCGCATGTTTGTTTTATGGATATCAGTTATCTATGCAGGCCTTGAAAAACACTCAGAATAAAGCAGGGATGTCCCATGGTTTTCCCTTTCACTCAAGGACAGCCTAAAGCAGCAGCTTTGGGGATTTGCTTTCCAGAGTTTCTCAGGTTATGATCTAAGGAGATACAAGACATCTGTGACTGATCCCTGCCTCTCTGCCTCTCTGTACTTCATCCCTCTCTCCACCAAGTGCTTTTTTTACCTTTTCTCATGACTGACTGACTACCTGCTATGCCAGTCCTGGTTTTCCTCCCAGATGGCAAACATCCATCGCCTGGCTGCACTTACTTGCAGGAAGCAGCAAACCTGCTGCCTCACTCCCCACAGCACTGAAACAAGTGACATGGGACTAAACTTCACTGTAACCACAAATGTACCTAATCCACTGAAAAGTTTGGGGCCAAGCTTGCATGACACGCTGCTTGCAGAAGTCAGACTTGGGGCTAAAACAGAGCACCAGTTTTAGGTGTATGTTATGGGGTAGATGGAGGCTGCTCATTCCACTGTTAGAGGCACATGAACACAGAAAAACAGTGTTAGACCCAGCATTAGCAGCTGATCATTGCCATGATGGGAGAGATTTATCTATAGCACCAGATAATAAAGCCTTTACATAGTATGCCACCCTAACCAACAAACCCAAGATCAGGAGACACAGACACACCTGTAGAGATGATAAATAAAGCCCAATAAAAAGACAGAGCTACAAAGACATCTTTAATTTCCATCATGAGACCTAGACCCAGGGTGGAGGCTCTGTTCTATGTGCCCCACAGTCATCACTACCCTCTTCCTTTGAGGGACTGTTACCTCAGTAACCCAGCACCCTCCAGAGCGAGAGTCATGAGTTCTCTGATCAGGGCACAGCAAAGGCCAGCAGAGAGCACCAAGCCTAAACCTATGAGTCTGAAGTTATTTGAAGACAAAGCACACACAGAAAAACCTCCCATTTAAAACATGGGTTATAAAAGCCAAGCAGTTGTGCGCAGTACTGCGATCAAATGCCATCCTTATTCCATCACAGCTTGAAATAGATTGGGTAACAGGCAAACAACTGTAAAAATCCCGAGCTGCTGCCAATGAACACGCAGCAGGCAGCAGCACCGTGCTGGCTCGCCTCACTCCCAGCACTGTGGCGTTTGTCCAAGGAAAGCCTCCATTATGCTTCAGGAACACGCTGACTGTCAATACATCCAGAGGAACCTTGCTGGTAAACTATATATTGCAAAGGCTCCACAGGCCCCAGCACTACAGGCTGAGCATGCCCAGACCACAACAGCACCCTCAACTAACAGGACACGGGCAAAAATGCCCTTATTCCATTTCCCCAGTCCATACGACAAAAGCTAGGTGCATGATTCATGGTCTTCCCAGATCTTCTGAACCCCTCTGTCAAGCCTAGGTAGTTCTCCAATTTTAGCTGCTGCCTGCACAGGCTTTGTTAGTGCTGGAGGCTGAGGCTTTGTACCAAGCCCCAGGAGTTCAGTACATTCTGTTCAGAGTGCCAAAGGCACTGAATAACCACTTACATTTGCATTTGCCTAAACATAGCCTAAACATATTGCAAACAAATAGCGGGAATAAGTTTAGCACTTGAGGCACAATTAAAAGCTAAAAACACCCATCAATAATTTGGTCCTTTTCCAAAAAGACCAGAAAAAGCCAATAAGAATAATTGAAACGGTATTTTTGCACTGCAGCAAAAAAACAAAGAATAAAAAGGTTGAGATGTTTGCCAAGAACTTTAAAACCTATTTTTAACCAGTCAGTACATTTTATGAGCTTATCTGTAGATAAGATAAGCTGCTAAACACCATTTCTGGGGTTTAGACGTTTTGCTACAGGCGTGTGCCATCTCTGTCGCTGCCTGAGCTTTCCTCTGTAGCCGCAGCAGGATCGCAGAGGTAGCCAGCCTCACAGCAGAGCTGCTGCATTATGAATCAGATCATGCTCACCAAGGAAAGGAGGCTGGAGTGTTGAGGGTGGGCTTGAGAGAGCCAAGAGGCTCGGGGTGCTATTCTTGGCAGCACCAGCGATTCACCGCGTGACCTTGTGAGAGTGACTTAATCACTGCATGGATCAGCTTCCCAGCCTCTGTGTGTCAAACCGCAGTGCTGCAAACACCCTGGAGGCTGCCTGCTTTAGGGAAGGGAGAAACAGAACAAGACTATATGAAAAAGAAAGGAAATTATGAAGTGCATGAGGATGCAGTTGCATTGCTGATTTCAAATGCAGCTTGGACTGCGTTTGGAACAAAGGCTCTAATCCACGTAATAAAAGAGAAATAAAGTGTTACAAAAAGGAGCAGCATCCCCTCAGTTATTGTATCCCTCTGGGCATTGGATGAGGTAGATATTGCTGTAATCGAACACCTGTGGGGTGTCTGGATGCCGCTATACCTGATGAGATTCCTCCCAACATTCCTGCATGAGGGGAGGAGGAGGCCGAGCCCTATTTGGCCTGGAGCTGGTGTACAGAAGAACACTCCCACAGTTAAAGACGGCCCCTGTCGCAGTATGTGTGATGTGCACCAGTGATGTTCTACTGCAGCTCTGCCTGGTAACAGGACAGGATACAGCCCAGCAGTGGCAAGAGAAATCCCCACTCACAATTGCCATGAGCTCGCCCTGGGCAGCGGCTCAGGGAGCACTGTGATGCTGACAGTCCCTGCCCACGGGCCCTCCAGCCAGCCCAGGGCACGGCAGTGTGTCAGCTGCGCTGCCTAGTCACCATGAGTTTCAGTGAAACCATCTCAGCCGTGCCAGACAGCAAGTCACTCGATCTGGCACACCCTGTATTGCCTGCAATCATCTCTGCCATAGACTTGCAACAGTCTCTGGAAGGAAGTACCCAGTGGATGCTGGAACCCAACAGGTTCTTGGTCCAGGCAGGGTTCAGTGGGTAATTGCGGCCGAGGGCTCTTTCGCTCTGCTGACAGAGCAGAGGGGGCTGCTCCAAGGGCCAATCCTTCTCCATCCCAGTCTAACAACAGGCACCTACCGTCCCACTCACCCTCAGTTTCTGTCCAGTTGCACAAGATTGCTTTGGCTGCTGCCCAAAGCCATGATCCAGCTCTAGGCGACTTCAGGGAGCCATTACCTCTGCTGCTGCACCCCAGCAGGATTTATTTCCTCTGTAATAGAAGGCTTCACCTTGGACATCTTACCCCCACGTCCACACTTCAGGATCACAACACACCGCAGATCACACCTGGAAACTGCCTATTTAATCCTAGAGGTCTTTTCCAACCTAAACAATTCTGTGGGTCTGTAAGACTGCTCTGCTTGGAACCCAGGCCCCAGCTTCCAGTGCAATAAATGGGAGTTTCCACAGAGAACAAACCAGTCACCACCTGCTGTGTTCTGGGGTGGGGACTGGTTGTTTTGTACCTACATTCACAAAACCATTGTCATCAGTTATGTATGTCTGTGTCAAAGCTGTTTTCCAAAATACTGCTAGCCACAGCAGCAGAGAGCACAACTGCCATCCGATTGCCACATCCAGTTTGAAAGCCCAGGCAGATCCTAGATTGCATCCTGCGGCCTGGATTCACTGCTCCACCTAAACATGCCACCGCATGCTTTATTGGAGTGAGCTGCCTCCTCTTCCTGTGCACCACATAATCTCACACTTGCTGTTTCCATTCCTTTACTTCTAGGTTATCTGTACCTTTGCTGAGGAGAAATACTGCAATTCCAAGGAAAGCAACAGTGACAAGTCACTTCAAACAGTGACAGTAGCCATGACTGCTAACACATGGCACAGCAAGGATGCTGAGCAGGGACTGTCATTACCATTTTACAGATAGGAGAATAAACCCTTTCTGAAGTCAAGGATGCAAACTGGCACTTTCCAAGTGACCAGATTAGCTGCTTTTGAATGCCCATAATCACTTGCGTTTGCTCTCGGTTTACCACGTTAATCCCACGCGAGCACACGTCAGTGACTCGCTCTCCCCTCTGCCCCTGAACAGCCACAGATCTTCTCATCTCACTCCTTGATCAGTCACCAAACACCCTGTTATTGGACAATCTGACAAATCAGTTACATGATTAACTCAATTTGAATAAACTCTGTACCTCACCCAGGCTGAAGTCCCCTCCTGCTTCTCCAGAGGGCTTTGTGTGCCTCACAAAGGCCCATTGGTTCCATCACTACAGTCTCTCTTCATTGCCAAAAAACCTGTTTATAAAGCCCCAAAGCTGCACAGATTCCACAAAACCTAATGTACACAAGGTCATGTGTGCCACTGGACTGCCATGCCTGACGGGATCCTGCTCCTGGCACAGGTCAGGGACTCGGTGTGGGTCTTGGAACCAGCCTGCCTTGAAGCAGCCAGCAAAGTCAGCTAAAGCGTGAACCTACAGCACAGAAATTCTCCGCACTGCTGTCCTTGTCACTGGGTGCAAGGCAGTTCTCCCCACTGCCAGGCACTCTCCACCCAAAGACTTAATTTCAGGGAACTCCTGGTGAAGATCAATGAGCAAGGGAGAGGCTGAGACAGTGGCTCAAACCCTTCTGGTTCATAGGACCCAATTCGGGCCACCACACCCAAACACAGTTATAGTTTTGCTACCTCTTCCATTTAGAGCAGTCTTCATGACAAGCACGTCCTGTGGTTCCTGCAATTCCACAGTAACCTTACCTGTTAGTTCTCTATCTACACATGGATTCCAACCTCTTCACCACAGCCAGAAACAGGACCTTTTTTCCTAGGATTTACTAAATCTTTTAATCTTCTACCTCTGAAATCAGTAATTCTACTTTTTCAAGTCCTTATTCATGAAGGGAGATTGAAGTGACCAAACTGCTGGTACTAGGGACAGAAGAAACTCTATTTTTCATTCTTCAGCTGCACTTTATGGCATCTCATCTTACCGATGCCAGCCAAGGAAAGGCTTACATAAGAGTTAATGCAGAGACTGAAGTGACTTACAGAGCATTTCACTAACAGAAGAACACCCTGCAGAAACTGGGAAGAAACAGGATTTGTGTACAGTGCTCTGCTGGGGAACAGGACAGCAGTTGGGACCAGTGTGATCTCAAGATTCAGCAATACTAAACATCACTAAATACCAGAGAGACTTGGACATGCTGGAGAGTGTAATGAAGAGGCGTGAGGATCACGAAGGTGTAGAAGCACCTGACATACAGGGAGAGGCTGCGAGAGCTGAGAGAATGCTTTGAAGAGAAGAGCAGGACTAAATGATCCCTGTAGGTCCCAGCCTCAGCTGTCCTTCAGTTCTGTGAGAAATAGGGAGAATGTGATTTGTTTAGTCTAGAAGGAGAAAGCTGAGGGAGCATAACAGATCCTTTGGCAGAGAGAGATCCAGATTTCTTCTTTCCAGTACAGATCAAGAAGAAACAGGCTAGTTTTGGGGAATTAAGATGTAGGCTAAATTTCTACAGGTAGTGCTGGAGCAGACAATGGAAAGACATCAGCAGCCAATTCAAAGAAGAAAACAAGTTAAGAGCCATCAGGACAGCCGGGGTATCCTGCTTCAGAGGGGACCTGACTTAGCACCACATTTCACTGACTTAAAAGAGAGCTACTCCCTGCTCCCCACTCTTCTTCTCCCCCACAACCCCAAACTGCCGTGCTCCAACTTTTTTTGTATCTGTAGCATGTGAAAGGCACTGAAATGGCTTTGTAAAGGCTCAGAAGAACAATGCAACTTTTTAGAAATACTATTCCACTTGCAGTGGTAGTTTTCATTATTTCAGAGCTAGAAAAGCTGATTTAAAAAAACCCTGAAAGTCACAACCTCCTGAAAGCTGGAAACTCACATTTTCCCAATTTATACTCTATGTTCAATGAAGACACAAGTTAATCCAGTCTATGAATTCCTCAAAAACTGCTTGAAGTTTTCAAAAATTATTTTTCAGTTCATTTAGGTAAAGCTAAAAATCGACAGAAGTGTGGCTTTGTTTCATGCTGTTCAAACACCTTTGGTTCATTACAACCCTGGTTAAGCTGCGGCCGCCTAAACCCACCTCTGAGCCTCTCTCCGTGGGCACTGAGGCCAGCATCTTCCTGTCTAGTTCTGCTCTCTCATCCTTTAATTTGAGACACCAAACACTAACGTTCTGACTCCAAAGGTTTGGGCCTTGGCCTCAGTTACACATGGTAAGAGACGTGAAAGTGATACTACCAAAAACCTTAAGTACCAGCAATTTCTTTATTGAAGCAAGAGGTTGGGTCCCATTCTCTGCTGAACTAGACACTGGAAGAGACTGGCAAGAAAAGAAATCTGGTCTCAGGACTCTGATGAATTTAACTTGTTAGTAAATTGTTAGAAATGTGCATACTGCACATCTAAGCAGCAATCAAATACCCTAAAACACCCTAAATCAGCCTGAGAACAGAAAACGGTTGCTTAATCAGATATTACCTTCATTCCAACCAGTGCCTGCATTTTTTAATTACATTGCAAATGGTGAATTTGCTTTCAAAAGCTTACAGCTTTCAAACTCTAAAGTACACTAGCAAAAATTAGTCAGTTTAATTACCTAGAAGCCAGATTTGGGTAAGTAAGTAGTGCAAAAATGGACCACCTACTTGAGGCCCTGCTCTGACATACACTAATCACTGAATCCACCTTTGTTGGCTTTTTAATATTTTTAAGTGTTCCTTTATTTTAGTCTACATTTTTCTTAACATATTTATCTTCAATATAGGAAGAGGTTCTTCTGCTAAGACCATTCCTACTTTTGTGCTGAAGCCATGGAGGAATTCAGGCAAATATATCCTCTTAAGTATATTCCAAACACTCAGCCCCACCTTGTCCTTTAGAAGCACCTGACAAGTGACATTAGTCAGTGCTGCTCTGTGCTCCATCACCATCCACTGCAAGAGCTGGAATGCTCCGTGCACAATATAGGATGCAATAGGGCAGCAGTCACTAGGACAGCAGACAATGAACATGGATACTTGTGTCTGCCTAGCTGGGTGGGGATCCATTCATACACATTTTTTTTAAAGCAGCAGATAAGTCTATGGCTACAAATACAAACCCAGCTTTTCAGGTGGCAGCTTTTAGGGAGTTGGCAGTGAAGCACAGCCTGTTTTGGTGGCCAACACCTGCTTGTTGATGACGGAAAGGCACAACCAGACGATGCAGCTGCTGCAGGACAAGTCTGATCAGCGCAGCCTTGCACTCAGTCAGTGAACAAACCGCCCATGCACAGACATCTCCTGTTGCCCACATGCCTGCTATGCATTTGTGCAGTGCTCAGTCCCACAGGGCTGATCTTTGGGGAGATCCCACAGCCTCTGGAAGCACAAATAATCACCACAGCTCACTGCCGTTGGTCCTGCTGATGTCAGGCTGAGCACCAGGGCAAACAGCTGACTGAAAGGTGCTTTACTTTGACCTAGCAGACTGATAAACTGGGGTTGAAACTACTCAAAGGTAGAAAATAGATAGACAAAGCCAACTAAAACCAAGTTATCTTTTCTTACGTAAAACATCAGCTGTTCCCACTAACATGGCTGACAACTGCTGGCCTGTCTCCGTGAGCAGGGGCTATTGCCGAGTCTGTGCAGCACTAGCCTGGCAAACTGCAGGGGTTGTGCAAACTGACTCACCCTTGAGAGCGAGCAGAGATCTGTACTGCCTTTTTGATAGTGGAAATAAAGCAAAGCTTCACAAGGAAGGATGTTATGGTCCACAGTCCACACCTAACATTAACAAGTGGAACATGTGCCAGCCTGGGAGGCACATCGCCGTTGCACAGCGGAGGCCCAGGGCTCCTCTCACCGCTTCCAACACCCTCTCTCTGTCAGCATGGCCCCATGGCAGGGCAAGGCAGTTTTGTGGCAGGGCAGGATGGCTCTGCTTCCACGTGGAATGGCAGTACTGGGACTTTCTCCATACTGAGAAGTGAAACAACTCTACATCAGTTGGTATAATGCATTTCTATACACTTCTGTTACAGCCTGGGCTGTCCAAAGACCCAAGTTGTTGCTGAGATGCAGATTCAAATTAACTCAAAGTAAAAATAAATATCAGCCACTGCTTTACAATTCAAATTCATGTGAAGAAGCCAAACTCTGAATGCAAAATTAGATCAACCCAGATTCACAACCAGATCTTGTACATAAACAGACCAAGTTTGCTCAGTCTTGAATTCATGCCATTTTAAGTGTTTTTTCAGTCTTGCCATGCTCATCCTAAGCCATGGACCCAGGGGTGCAATATATCTGATGCGCTACAATCACATGCATACCGTGGTGTTTCCCTTGTATTTCTGCTCTCTCTCCCCACACGTACAAGGGTGTTGCAGATACAGCGTTTGGAATAGCCCTACCTGCTTCAGGGCTTCACCTCACAGCTGTCTCCATGGTTTATAGCACTGCCAAGCTACAACTATTCCACCTGCATGTGTCGTGCCAAGAGTCCATCTCAAATGGAAGTATTCGGACTTGTGAAAAACAAATCAGGTAGTTTTAAGAATAGGAAATAAGACAGTGCTTTAATTAGACAAACATTAACCACTGCAGCCTCAGCAGAGGGTTTGGCAGATGAGGAACCAGCAAACCACAGAGGAACAAAACCCAGGGAGAAGTCCTGAATGACTGTACTGCACACACAGTGCAAACTCTGCCCTGAGGAATTATGTCAGAACAAGGTTAAATATTTCACTGGAACTAATACTTCCCATTTAATTTATTTTTATAAATCAATCTGCATAATGTATGCTGGCATCCTTTATGTTTCAATTTTGCTTACAGTAATAAAACTAACTCTGCAAATCATCCTTGGCTGTATGTTATTTTTATAACCAAGAGCACCGAGTGATAGAAGCTTGGCAGGACAGATTTGACTAAGAGAGAGAAAAAGCATTGTACTTCCCAAACATAGCAGAACAAGCCTGATTTTAAAGTGGTAGGATGAAAATGATTCAGCCTACAGTTAAAATTAGAGGTATGGTGAGATTGAGACTGCAAGAGAAGTATGAATTAAATGCATTTTTACTTGACTCAAACAAGCTTTTTTTATTAGTCCCTGGTAAATTAAATAGCAACTAGCAGCTTTAAAAGTCTGTGGAACAGTCAAATCCACAAGGTGTTTCATGGAGCAAGTGCCACCTGCCATCGTCACCACTGCAGGAAAGCCAGCGGTGACAGAGCACGGGAGCCGCACGGGGCAGATGCCTTGGGTCCGGCTCCCCGTGACACTCCGGTCAGTCAACCCCTGCCTCCAGTGCTGGCATGGGAGGACAAGGCAAGGCCGAGATAAAAAGAGAAGCGGCAGCACGGTGCCACACACGTGGCTGCTGGCAGCGGCACCTGGGGCTCCTGTCAAAAGCCTATGCAGCCGCCCTTGCCTCCTCCAGCCTATTTACTGGAATGGCCAAGGTGGTTTCCCCAAGGCCCTCTCTCCCTCCCAGCCAGCAGGAAGCAGCCGCAGCCCCAGCACCCACTCCCAGCTTAGCAGGGAGAGGCCGTGGGCAGCCACGGCCCCGTGTCCCGCTCCCGGCAGCAGCAGCCACGGCGCGGCACCGGCGCACGACAACCAAAGCCTTGCTCGAGTCAAACACTGACACCGACTGCACAGCCATGAGGCACCTGGCTCAGAGCCACCCTGACAACGTTTTCTGTATCTTCTGCTGCTCCGTTGTGCTCAAGAGACAGACACACAGTAGTTCTGGAGCCTCTCATAATGAATAATTACTGAACCTCACCCCAAATATATGTATATGTATATGTACATATTTTTAATAGACATAAAGAAATATAAAACCCACAAACATTTTGAATGTTAGATGGAAAAAAGCATTAACTGGAAGAGTTCACTAAACCAAATAACCAAATGAAGATATTCCCACTCTCCTCCTCCCAGATGCACTATTTACAGCCATCAGGAATGTGTCACTGCTCAGCATTCCGACCCACTGCCTCCGCAGGCTTTTCCTTTCTCCAGCAGGAAATCCTCCAGCTGGCCCTACTTTGCTCTGTAGCACATTTTAAATT
Source organism: Oriolus oriolus (assembly GCA_013400235.1). Taxonomy (NCBI): domain Eukaryota; kingdom Metazoa; phylum Chordata; class Aves; order Passeriformes; family Corvidae; genus Oriolus; species Oriolus oriolus. The sequence goes on along the minus strand of VXBT01001131.1, from coordinate 251,812 downwards.
CAGCTTCTTTGCATCAATTGAATGTAGGTGCATGCAGGCATTTGGTACCTGCACGTGGGTGTTCCTCCTGGTGAGATTTCCTTACTTTCAATTTCCTTAAAAGCAAATTAAAAAAAAAAAAAAAAAAGAGTAATTCCTTCAGTAATTTTTTCTGCCTTTCTGCAATATACACACACACACAGAGTTCTTAAAGAAATGTAGAAAAAAACAGCTGCCAAAGGACTCTGCATCTCCCAACTTGGATTGACCAAGTCCTGCCTAAGTTTATGTTGAAAGGTTTGCTCAAATAAGTGTTGCAGATTTTGCCTTAACAGGAAAATTCTTTATTTCTCCTAGGCTTTATGCTTAGAAGCAGAATTATTTGCAAGTTGGTGTCATATAACATCATGGGCCAAATGTTACCCTGGACATCGATTCTGTGGAAAGTTTAGCAAATGCATATTGTGTCTCTCTCAAGTTTTCTTGGGGAAGCGCCATGCCCATGGGCACTGGGCTTCCAGGGGTAAGGGGCTTGATTCTGAGGGCAGGGCGCCTCAGTTTCTATTCCAGGGACAGAAAGGAGGCACAGATTATGGGTGAGCAGGAAAAGTAAACCTTCAGTTTGGCTGTGGGTAGAGCTTGAGGGTGTGAATCAGTCTTGTTTCACAAGCAGTACCATTAGCCTGGGGCTAAAAGAAGCAAAATAGGGAGTAAGGCAAGACACTTGCTAGGCAAAGTATCCTAGGTTGGGTTTTGTTTGGTTTGGTTTGTTTGTTGTGGGCTTTTTGATGCTTGACAGCTATTACCACTAAATAGCAGAACCTGTGACAATACAGAGAATATAACTGCTTTGCCCTAAGAACATGAGCAGCATTTTCACCAAACAAGAATGGACATGTTGGGTTGTTTTAATTCCTGGTATAGTTGGGCATGTCTTATCTCTGTCTTAAAAAAATGGAAATGCATAATGAAGGCAGCCAGTTGTCTTGTAGATAACTGAACACAATTCCCACCACAGGATAGGATTGTTGGCAAGATGTGGTATCAGTGCAGGGAAACTCAGTACTGCCAGCTGAATAGATCTGTCAAATTTCTTTCTGCAAAATGTTATGTCTACAACTACCAGAAATAGCACAGCTGAGTGATAAAACTTTAAAAACTGTGGGAAAAAAAGTGCTTTATTTTCAAGTCTGTTTGCCTTGTGAACCTGACAGCATTTTGTTTTTTCAAAGTCACGTTTCATGTGCACAAGGACATGAAACTTTTCACTTTTCAGCACTTTTTCACCCCCTACACCTGTGTTCTCATAAACAATAGTGCTTAAACAGATTCTGCAGCAGCTAGTACAGGACTGAGAAGGCAGGCTTGTTGTACACTTTCATCTAAAAAGAAATAGGAATAAAATAACCTTGTATAAGAATATTGCCCTTAAAACACTGAAATGCTCTTTAATGTCTGCTGGATGAGGCCTGGCCCTACAAAGACTGAAAGAATTTCACATTGCCAGAACCTTCCTTCCATGAATAGGCACTGATTTCATGTACTACTTTAGGATCAGGTCTTAGAAGACATTATTTTTAACTATATGAAGAACAAGCATGTCTAAAACACCATAACTCTCCAGCTGAGGCTACATATACTTTAAAGCCATTCTAATATATGCATAATTAATGTGTATATTACTCAGCAAATGGTAAACTGCGTGTGTTGCAGTAACTCTCATGTCACTAATTTTATTACTGTACCAAAATATGCTATTGTAAATTAACTAGTACGTTATGGAGTGTCATAAATAATTAAAACTATAACTGGCTAAATGAATGAAGCAAGAACATTCTGTAACCCAGTGTTCTTCCTACCCGACTTCATAATTTTCTAATTTGAGTAGAACACTAAATCTGATTCTGTCTGAGCACAAAAAGGAATTTGTTCATATCATTTATTAATTTGGAAAGTAGCTTGGTTGGAAAGAAATTGAAACATGTTAAAACCTCCACATAAGCCATTCTACAATAGAACATCTATCTACATACCACACAACACAAACTGCTCCTTTGTCATCCTTCCCAGGTCCCGAGGTGAAGCCAAAGGGAGCACATCACAGCAAGTGAGAACCACCCCGGACTAAGCTCTGCTGCCAGTGGTGGGACATCAAGCCCTAAGAAGGAACCCATCCTACCTGGTCTCAGAGGATGCAGGAAAGAGATGGGCTTCTCCAGTCCCCCCAGCTGACACAACTTGATGCTTGAGGAGGTGAGCAGGAACTCGCTGTCTTCCAGCAGCCGGGCTCTCCCACAGCAACACCTGCTGTACAGCACCATGGGCAAGGATGACCGCTGAGTGCAGGGCAGAGGCAGGAGAAATAGGTTCTGCTCTGGCATACAAAGTTAGAGCACTTCAGCTTTTGACATCTAGAGGTGAGAAGAGACAGGTGAACAGCACTGGAGTGACATCACTGTATCTTTTACAGGGATTTTTAAAGCAGACCAAAGGTGCTTTTATGCAAGTTGGTAGAACTTGCTGCTCCATTACTTCAATCAATAGGAAATGTCAAATTGTTTTTGCAGAAGTTTGCAATTGTTCAGTATTGTTTTGCTTTTTAATTTTCATTCTTTGGTTTCACTACAGTAACAGTTCTCTTTTTCTAGACAGACATAAAAGAGGCTGACAGACAACATCTGCTGCTTCATTGTCTCCAGGTGGATTCCACATTCTGCTCCTTCACTCCTCTCAGCTTCCTGCTCCATCTTCTCTGAAGTACCATGGAGCCTTCCACCTGCCTATTTTTTTTAATTTTTAATTTGTTGGTGTTTATTTGCTGGACAAAAAGCTGTACCAATTATCTGTTTATGCTGCCTGAGCTCACCCTGACTTTCATTGGAACAGAGCACCATTCCTACCAACATGCCGGGGCCAGACCTTGCGTGGCATCCTGACCATGCAGCCCCGTACGCCTTCAGAGCAGTGGGAAGAATGCTGAGGGGTGGTGGCCCCAGGATGAACTCTCAGGGAGAAATCCCTATGTGGATAGAGCTCTGACCTTGTTTCTGTAGCCTCCAAGAAAGGGGTTCCTACATCTCTGGAGCCCACCACGGCACAGAAGGATCCTTAGTGGCAGTGACTTGGGCAGGTCCATGGGCAACCCTGGGCTGCTGGCTGGCGGGTGGGCTGCACCTACTGCCCCACCAGTGGGAAAGGGGAGAGGCAGAAGGGAAAAGCTTAATCTCTCTGCATAAGCCTGGCTTGTGCAGTTACACTGCAGCAGATGGAAATCTTTGGGGACAACAGTCCCCCTGCTCCACAGCGTAAGGCAGTTCCCCCTGGCACAGCAGGGGTGGGCACAGCAGTGAGAACAGCCCAGGGAAGAAGCTTATTTAGAACTGCCCTCTGACAGTGATAAAAAGGATCCTCCACCCATCTGTCCTGCCCACCCTGGCTATGGCACCCTCCCTGGGAGGCCGAGCAGGGGACCCACAGCTTGTTCCCAGTACACACAGCCCACAGGCCGCCCCAGGGAGTCTCGGGACCATGTGAGGAGCTTTGTCAGGCACTGGGAGATGCTGGAGAGAATGAGATGCTCCTGCAGGGATGCACTTCCCCAGGAGATCTTGAGTTCTGGACAAAATAATGTAGCTGAGATTGTAATACCACCCTGCCATGGAAAAGGACACCAGGGGGTTGCATTGGGTATAAGCAAGGACAGTTTCTAGTTCTCACTTTTTCATAATAATGATTGATTAATCCTGTCCTTGCTAGTCTGCCAGGACAGAACAGCTGACATAAGACTCCTCCAAGCTGCCACAGGTGTTCCCAGCTGCAGAAGCCAGCCGTTGTTAAGCACACAGTTAACTCCCACAGACCAACTATTTCCTTCTTTTTGTTTAAGAACCATTTCTTTAGGCAAGTGTCTCCTGGTATTTTAAAAATTCATTTTAATCAATTTAAAATTAATAACAAACCAGCAAAATCCTTAGGGCCCGAAAGCTCCCATCCCTGCCACTCTGGAAGTGATGAGTCAGCCACAGCGTGGTGGCCGTGGGGTGGCTGAGGGCCGCCCGTGAGAGCTGCACGCGCTGAATTAGGTCACTTGGTTTGTCCCTGCCACTCCGAGGAGAGCTGCTGCACGCCAAGGGCACTGCCACAGCACTTTGCTGCTGCTGCTGGGGCTCTGTCCCGTGTACTTACCGGGCGGGAGCACCACGACGGAGCCTCTCCAAGAGCAGGAAAAGGACAGTGGCTGCAGGACACAGCGCACACAGAGTCCTGTCCTCCTCCCACAGTGCTGCATGGTGCCTCCTCAGGTTCCTGCCCTGGTCACTAACCCATGCTCTGCTCGGGCCAGGACCAGGAGCCAGCAGCGCCCAGAGACAGACTTCTGGCTTCAGCCTCTACCCAAACCACGGCTCCCACCCGGGCCAAATTGTTTCACTTCCCTTACAGGCAGTGACTCCAACTAACAAGATGCTCTTTGGCTAGAGCTTGTAAAACGAGCTTATCCATATTAAAAAAAAGAAAGATCTTCTGTTCTTTACTAACAAGAGGTTTGGACTGAATACATTTAAGAGAAAATTTTACAAGGGCCTTATGCTGAAATTATTCAGTAGAAAGAACTGAAAAGAGCCCAGGGCGTTTGTGAGGGGCTTACCCCAAAAAGCAAGTGACCGGTTTGTTTGTTTTTTAAGAAAATCAAACACTCTTTCTTTTGGCATTAACATAACAGAACAGTAAAGATTTATCAGTAGCAGTGCACTAGCCTCCTCTAAACACACTGAACAACTGCTCCCTTAGCTAGATCAGTTGCTGGAGCAATTGTTGGAGTCACCACTATCAGATCTGAAAGCAGAAACGAATTTCTCACTAATGCCCTGAAGGACAAAGGATGTTCTCTGTGACAAGGGCCTGTACCTGTACAGTGCCAGGTGCTGGGACTGTAGTCCCAGTGTGCTGACACACGTGTCCACACAGACAACCTGCTGCTCCTTCGGGACAGGTAACACCTCGGTGGCAATAATGTTACTCCATGAATCACTATTTTTTCACTTGCAACAAGTAAAACAGCCCATGTCCCACAGTCAAGGTAATCACAGCAACAGGGAGCTCTTCCAGGCAGAAACACAACAGCTGCTCAGCATCAGCATAGTAATGTAGGACTCAGACGCTCTGCTGTATTTGGAATATATTGCAATAGCAGGCAGGTAATACTGCTGTGTGGTCTGTGAAAAATGACACAGAAAGCAATATGGGAAAAATGTTGTAATTATTGATACCAGCAGAACAAAAGCCTGCCTGAGTAAACCAGTTTTTAGCTTGTTACCTTTACAAATGGCCCTTGAGGAATAAAATTGCTGCTGTTCTCCTGTGCCTCTGCCCTGAATTTGGCAATATTCACATGGGAGCAGGCAAAACCAGCCAGAGGCACCAGGACCCTCGGGAGGCCAGTGGAGACAGAACTCACCAGCTCCTGTCCCACACTACTCAGCCAAGAAAACCCAAAGGGGACCCCCCAGCAAGCGTCTGAAGCTTGATGATTGGTACAACTCTGCCACTCCATATACAGCCAAACACACCTCACTTGCCCAGGAAAACAGGAAAGGCAGCCACATTCTTCTGCTAAGGAGAGGAAGCCCTGATCCAGTGACCTTCACCAACTGAGAGCTGGTTCCCTGCAAAAGGCTGGGTTGGAAGTTACCCACAGCACAGGCTTTCCATGCTCCTGGCAGGTTTTCTCATGCCAGTCATGCTGGAACTAGCTCAAGCACAAGTGTTTTAAGACCTGGGAAGACAAAGAGAAGACCCTTCAGAGGCTGCAGGACCAGGCTCACTTGAGTCCAATTCCTGCCCTGGCAAATGTCCTCTTCCTCACAACAGCCTTCAGAAGGGTCTGGTCACTTCAGGGACTTGGAGCTCCAGCATTCCTGTTTACCAGCTGCCTGAACTCCCAAGTGCCCGTGTTCCTGCAACTACAGTCTCCAGAGATCCAGAAAAAGATCTTCTGAACACCCTGGGAAGCACATCTGTCCTGTTGCTGCAGGGCAGTCCAGTGCCCATGTCCTGCCTAAGCCTCTCGTATTCAAAGAGTGGTTTTGTCTCTGCTAGAGGGGTGCAATGTGACAAAATGCCTGCTCACCTATTCAGCTGTGATAGAGGCAAAAGATTTTGGCTCATACCTTCATTTGCTCACTGAAATCAATATGAACAAAAATGGTTGAAAATTCTGTAAATTAATAAATATTGAAGCTCCACTTCCCTGGAAGGCTACAGAGTGACAGATCTAGTGCAATGGCAAATGACAGAATAAGTCTGTAAAGTTTAGGTGTGAGATTTCAAAAGACCTTCCTCTAATGTCCTGGACCAAGCATAACAGGAATTCCTGAGGCAAATAACAGATTTATTCAAAAAACCAAGCAAAGCTTTCTTTATCTATCAAAAAGCAGGTAAGAAGAGAACACAATAACAATTTCTCTGCAATCTCTGCAGGTCATGTCTAAGGGCACCCCACAAACGCTCCCTGCCCTGCTGAGGCCTTTGGGGCACCCCACCTGTCCCTATCCTCCTGCTGGTCAGTACAAAGCCTCTGAAGAAGACTGAAATTCAAAGTCAGATTTTGTAGTGAAGCAACAAAACAATATTCAGTGCTTTAATGACAAAATCTGTTCTGAGTGTCACCATTTTGGTTCCCACCTTCAGTTTCTTTTATGACTACTTCAGTGCTTGGACAAGAGTTTTGACTAAACCAGTCTCTTGCTGATAAGACCATGGGCACCCAAGAACAAAAGTAAATCTACTTGCAGTTACTTCTGTGGAAGGAAAAGCTGGTCTTAAATTTCTAATTTGTGTGTGTGGCCTGTGAGACATGGTGCTTGCTAAATGAAAAGTATGAAGGCTACATTTTCAAAGCTCACTTTTATTTGTTTCTATTTGTTCAATATTTTCAAGCGTAACACATGGAGGAAAAATGAAGTGACTTCTAACAGGTGATTCTGAAATGTTAGCTTTGGTAGCACAAAGTGAAAATACAAATGTATTGTTGCATGAGCACAACAAACAGAAAGGGTGGTCATCTCCACTGCACCCTGAAATATAACCAGGTACTTTGTTCAGAAATGGCATTACCTTTATTCAGCTCAGCCTAGGTGTTAGCTTGAATACGCAGCACACTTCCAGTATATTTAACTTACAGCAACTTCCGCCATGAACCTGAGAGTACATTAAAGGGTGCTAGTGATTATAATGCACATACTAGATCGAGGAGATTCTCTGCAATATTTTAATTTTCATTTAGATTAAATTTAAATTATAATTAACACCACTCTGCTGAAAAATGGGGAAAGAGGTGCTGTAAATGCAGCAGCAGGCATGCATATCTTCATGTAGTCTTCTCTATTTTTAACTTGTGCTTAAACTTCACAGACTTCCAAGTGCAAGTAGATTGAAGCTCCATCTAGTGCCAGGGGCCGGGAAATTACTGAGAGATTTTCACTCCAAAACCAGCAAACATACTCAGAAAACTATGGAGGAGCAGCAGCCAGCCTGGCATCTCAGAGCTGTCGCACGCAGGTGAGAACACTGTGGAACTGCTCTTACAGTGTATAAAGGCTTCATTTTAAACCTGCAGTACCTTAGGCCAAGCAGAGGCCATGGCACTGCCTGGACAGGGACACAGCACCCGAAACATGTGCCCACCACGGTGAGAGGGGTCCCTGCGCGTGCCTGGCACTTTGCTCCCCACCATGCTCCATCACCATCACCAACACGTTCTGCACGGCTCCTCTCTCTGGATCCAGGGAACCGGGATGCTCCCGGTGCATCCCAGCTCACCCTGCTACCCTCTATCCAAAACCAGGCCATCAACGGTTCTGAAATGCCATCGCTGTTTAATACATAGCTTGAGCACTCGCTAGCAAGCCACCACCATCTCCTCCACAAACACCTACTAATGGTAACACAGAAAATGGGTGTCCATTACCAGCACACAAAATAGTCTAGCTGGTGCTAATGTTCCTTTCCTTTCTTTTTCTGTGGTTTTGGTTTTTTTTTGCAATGCCAAGTGCTCTAACTGCACCTGTTTCTAGCTCTGTAACAAAGCCATGCTACATGTCCAACTCCTGTAAGCACACACTATTCTAACCCAAAACAAGGAGGAGGCTTGTGTAGCAGAGGACAGTTGTTCAGATTGTTCAGTCAAAGCAGTAACATGTTGGAAGTTTTTTTTACATGTGGAAGTAATATTTTTTCATTTAAGAAAAGTGGTCCTCATTGTGCATTTTAGATTTGAGCTTCAAAGAAAACTGAAATGGGAGGAATCCTTTCACTACCCAAGTTAAATGTAACCCGCCCAAGTCACAAATCTTTAAAAAGCACTATGCCAACTGGACACAGAGTACAGACAAACTGTGTGAGATGCATCTGTCCCACGTTTGCCTTCACATAACCTGAGCACATACTGGGAACTCCACCATTCAAACCATACGGGACCAAACCGCACGCGTGAGCAGCTGTAGGCACTCCAGGCACCAAGTGACGATGCTGTGCAAGCGCCACTGATGCATGAGGATGTCAGCAATACAGACAGGTGAGGACCGAGAGTTACACAGCAGATGACTGGACCCTTGTTCATCGTACCACCACTATGACTGTGCTCCAAGTTGCGTAAAGGCTGATAGCAAAAACTCAGTGTCTGCTCCGAAACAGCACCCTGCCTGAGATCTGACACTTCCTCCACAGGCGCTTACTGTGTGGTCACAGCAGTGGTGCTGGGGGACAGCCCATCCATGGGAGGGGGGTACAAGCAAGACCACGACCTCTTGAAGCACCACCAGGTCTCTGGGGATGCCAGGTGAGTGCAGTGCTGAAGGAGCCACCCCAGCTCCACTGGCCTCGGCAGTGACTCTGCTCGTCAAGCCTGCCGCATGCTCACCTTCCACAATTAACAGTTTGGCTGAGAGACAGAATGATTTATTGTCCTTAGAGAAGTACTTCAAAAGAAGAGAAAACATTCCAAATGAAACTGCATCATTTCTAGGCTAGTTTCCCCTTTACTCACTTCTACTTTTCCCCGTTCCTCCCATTTTTATATTCTTAATGTTTCCTTTCACTTGTACCAGAGTGGCTGCTCTACAGTTGCACAGTATTAGACTTTCAGGCTGAATACACCTCTTCTAGGATTACACAGACAGCCCTGAGCAGAACAATTTTCATATACTTTGTTTCTCAAAAATATGATATTTATTTGAGTGGAAGCAATTGAGAGAAAAGCACTTCACCTATGGCAGAAATTCTCTCCATGATGAAACTAAGTAGTACTTCAACTACCAAAAATTCACACCAAAATATTCTAAATATTAAATATACAGTGGCTCTTCTTCGACAAGCTAACAGCAGGCAAGTTGACTGCTGCTTAAAGCTAGTCAAGTTTTTGTGGCTAAAGAAAAATTTAATATATTAAAAGGCTAGAACTGTATCATTTTTCTGGGAAAATATGGCTTTTTAGACTTCATAATTATTATTAAATGCTTTTGCAGACAGTGAATGTTTTGGGTAGAAATTGTGTATCACAGATAAATTTATGTATTTGTGATCCAAAAATTCTCTGGATTTTTAACAAGTAACAAGCATTAACAGCAAAATCACTTGTGATCAGAGGTGGAAATAGCACCCACACAAACATATTTACAAATCCTACCAGTGAAAGCAAGTTGAATGAAGAAAATAACACCCTGAACAAAGCTCCAGAGCTCCCCAGCTGCATCATGTAGGTGACTGAACGTGCAGCAGAAAGCGGTGCAGAAACAATCACCTACAGAAACTGTGAGCTAGAAAAACAGAACTGTCTGTCAGGCCTGTCACCAAGACACAGCCGGGAGAATGCTGCTGCCCGGGATGGTGTCCTGCGGGAGAGGGTCCCCATGTTCCTGCCGTGCACCACAACGCAACACAACAGCAGGAAAAGTCTGCGTTTCCTTCTTAATGCATGCTAGCACAGTGAAAAAATGCAGATCAGCTATTAAAAAGCTAAATATTTTCTACCAGTCAACTGTGACAGAGAAAAAACCAAGCAGATGAAGCCTGCAAAAAGTTAAATGTTCTCCTATCACTTCTCGTTGCAGTCAGAGAAGTGTGCACAGGCATCACAGGTTCAGACTGTACACCACAGTAAGACTGTCCCTGTTAAACCACACAGCACAAATATCCATTAAAAAAATGACTGTGTCAAAAGCCTGTGCTTGCTGTGCTTCATTTTCCACTTTTCTGCTTTCTCTCCCTCTAACTTTGTGCTTCTCCAACCCTCTTATTGCATTTCTTAGCCATAGTTTTGGCTTTTAAGATTAACTTCCACACAACCTTTCACCCACTGCAACAGCCAGTTGCCAGAGGCATGTGATGAGTCACCACGAGTTTGGGCAAAATAACATAAAGACCTTAGACTGAGTATGTTCCCACCTTCCCGACACTGTGTCAAGCTGTCTACAAACTTAATGAATTTCACAGTTTCATACCCTTATTTCACAACTGAAAAGTTAACAGTTACCTGTTTGGGTTCTGTTTGCTTGACTTAAAGCAAAACAAAATACTGCAGGATCTAAGCACACCCAGGAGTCCGACTGCTTGGTAACTGTGAGGCGTAGAAAGCTGTGTCATAAAGGCCTAACTCTGCACTTGTTACTACTATGGAGACTCTCATCAAAGACACCATTATGAACCAGAGACTACCTCTCCAAGTAAGAATTTACATACAATGTACTTTAATTTCTAGGATTAAGGTTTATTTTCTGTTGGCCATCAGCGAGATCAAGAACTCACCTTAAAAATCCTAAAGCTGAGCAAAGTTCCATGACTTTAGACATCTTTTTGAGTGCTTTGGCCAGTCTGTAAATCACATCCACAAAGAACTGTCCTTCCTCCTATTTTAAGTACTTCTGGAAGCCACCGAAATTGAAGGAATTTCATACTCTTATCTGACATAGCCATTTCCCTACGCTTGCATCTGATTTTCAGAGTTACATTTTAGGTTTGTTCTGTTTGAACTTGATGGTTAAATAAAGAATAAGCAAGGGAAACCCTTCAGAACTGCTTACATAACTGATCATTAGGAAGAGAAAGGTTTTGCTGAGCTATCTTATTGGTAAAACCACACCAGGCCAAAATCCTCTAAGGAGATGGAACCACCATGGAGAGTTAACATGGAGTTAAACCATTGTTCCAAACAATGCAAGATACATCAGAAAAGTACCTTTTTTTCCAGAACTTTCTGGATGGTTTAAGTGCCATTGTACAAGGCTCTCTGCAGTGCAGCCACAGTTATGCTGGCATGGGACAGGATCTTCTTCATGGACAGGTGTAGTAGCTGTGCAACAAAACTCTGCACTGTGGTCATAATGATTGCTGAATTTTGAATTACCATATTTTTTAAACCTGGTTTCAAAGTTTTCCACACATTAATCTGTAATTTTCATGATTTGTTTCTAGCTAACACTCATCCCAGTCTCTGGTGGCGTCCTGGGGTTTCAGCCAAGTCCCTTGGGTAGCTGTGGAAGGACCCTGCCCAGCCAAACCCTTGCCAGGCTGACACAGACTGCTCCCAGCTGTCACCAGAAGAAGCAAATCCGCTGACTTGTAGCACTTGTAAATTGGTGTTTCCTTCTCCTCTTCTGAAAGCACTTGAGGCAAAGAGACAGAGCGCCGCAGGAGCTCAGCAGGAACCCAGTACAGTCAGGAGGGGAAGCCACCAGACCGGCGCCCACACGAGCACCAGCTGCCAGAGCCGAGCACCACAGCCCGTGAGCCCTGCCTCTGTGAAGTTTATCTCCACAAAGAAGCCCAGCTGCATTCTTCTGGTGGTTGACTGCCCTCCTGTCTGTACATAAGTGCTGGTTACAGTAATTTCCAAATGGTGAAAAACACCAATTTGGTGAAAAACAGTTAGAACCTGTGACATCATAATGGTTGGACTAAATGATCTCAGAGATCTTTCCCAACCTAAACAATCCTATTGTAAGAAGTCCTGCCTTTGGCTGCCCCATCATTCCAAGCACAGAAGCAGTTCTGGTAGCTACAAGGCCTGACAGAAAAACCCAAGTTACATTACTCACAAAACATAACCCTCCCTCAAGGTTCTGGCCAATTTCAATTTTTCTGTTAATATAAAAGCAGTCAAGTTTCTCACAAAGCTGTAAATAGTGAGTACACTCTGGTTAAGCGCAGCTGGTACTTCAAAATTCTTCCAAATGGTTATTTTTCTTAGATGTGATCCAACATCAGTTTTAGACAAAGTTCTGAACTGAAGCAAAAGATCTGTAATTGGTACAAGCTGCACAAAATCCTACCAAACTGTGGCTGTAGCGTGCAATTAAATTCCAGAAAGAACAACTACCAGGTGAAATGCAGGAAGAGACTAAAATGCAAGAAATCAAGATTTCACAACTATTTCTCATATGGGTATAGCTTACAATCAGCCCACTTCATATGTCAGTTTAGGCACTGATGTTAACATGACCCACTACATCTATCAATTTTAACAAGGATCTTTTTATACTTATATAAATTTTACACATCAGAAATGTCTCAAATTCCAATTAACTCTCACAGCAAAAAAACCCAACAACCCTGGAGGTCCCTGCTCTTACATCTTTAACATACAGAGCACACTCTCATTTTCTTAAATCCAACAGTCTCAAAGGTGTTGCTGCAGTACACAACAAGTTTTTGCCTACACAAAAACTATTACAACAATTGTATAACATAGCACACAACGAAATGAGGCACCTAAGAGTGAAAATAAAATTAAAGGATCGTGATTTTCAGAAACACCACTGGTGACTGCTGAATCTGCAAATTATACAAGCTACCTGGTAGCTTTGTAACATTAAATAACAGCAACCCAATTTAGACTTCACTTTCTAAATATATTACTAGAATTAGTTCACAAGTAACATGACTAGAAGCTAAGCTACCAAGCAGGTGCGAAATCCTCAACTCTGATCCAACCCTTTATGTTAAGCAGATCCCAGACTTCCATGCAGTTATTTCCAATTTAAATCATTAAAAGCAGATGTGTGTATTCCCTGTATTGCTAACACAACCTGTGCACCAAAACAGCCCTCACACCACTGATCACCTCAGCTATTACAAAAGGTAACACTCCCCGTGAGGCAGCAGCAATATTACCCGACCCACTCCGCGCTCTGACACACAGGTGAAACACTTGTCAGAGGCAAAGCAATGAACCACCGCACATCAGCCTAGCTTGGCTCTCGATTCTGGGAAAGCAGCAGCTTCCCCCCACACCCTGGCCCAGCTCTGGGCTGGCAGTGACCATGGGGTCTCTGCCTCCCGTGAAGCAGGACTAGATGCTGGGCTGCAAGGGCTCAGGAAGGCACAGATGGGCAGAAGGGATGGACAAATGTGTTGGAGGGTGAGCACATGTGAGGAGGTGAGATCCCTTCAGGCAAAAGGGGCATAGCCTTTGGCTTAAAGTCCTGGAAACCCACAAGTTCTTGTGTGAGATGCTTGTACCAAGCAGCCTGCTGTCCAAGAGAAGCCCACCTCTCATTAATCAAAGGATAATGATGCTAGCATAGCAAATAAGCAGCTCCAAAATCCTCAAGGCCTGCCCCTGGGTCACGAGATGTATGTCTCTATATCCATTAAATCCACTTATTAAGTAACACAGTTTGAAGTCCTTATTGCAACTTGAAGACAATCAATCAAAAATCAAACACATTTTGGTTGAACTCTAAAACTAATGGGCCCATCAGCCTCCCATTCATTTCAGATGGATGCATTCCATTGGTAAGAATGTTTAACTGGGACCTCCTACAGGCCAGCATTAAATAGACAAGTGACCCTCAATAGCACCTTCAGACAGAAGAAAACCTTTTCTCCTTCCCATGGAAGGAATCTCTAGAGGCAGGATGATGAAGGCAAGCCAAACTTCACAAAAAGCTTTAGCTATTTTAAAAGCTGAAAGCAACTTTAAAGACTGTAACTCACTGGTAGATACAGTGACATGAGAATATATCTAAGATACATGGATGATGCTGTCCAAATTCAGAGGGGTAGAGGCATTGTGAAAATAAAATAGAGAAAAAAAGCCTTACGGAATTAAGGTAAAATATGCAAATGAGCTCTTTTCCAAGTACCTAGTAATCCAAGCAATTAGTACTAAACAACGCTCAATCCCATGACAACCAACTAGGTTGTTAAAGGACTAAGAAACCCTGAAGTGTGCTGTAGGGGTATCCATTAAAAATACCTGGGGGTTTAAGGTAAGGGAAAAGAAGGGTAAAGGGAAAGGTCAGGAAAAGGCAGATTCATTTATTGTATACTATGCCTTGGCATATTCAGGTATGACATCTAACTCCTTGAATTATAGCCACAAAGCTATTGACATAGACACCCACACCACATCCCACCAGTCTCCATTGCCCCAAGAAGCACAAGAGTCACCCAGTAAAGCAAATCTACCCTGCTCAAAAGCAAGATAATCCCCCCACCAATTTCTATGTCAAGGAAAACAGAACAATTCCCTCGAAATAGAGATGCTGGTGAACATTCCTGAGACCCAGGACAGCCTTGGAGCAGCCAAGCCATCCTGCCCAGGGCCCAGTATCAGTGCAGCAAACCCATGGCACCAGTCTCGGGTGTTGTAAAAGAATGTGGAACTAAATTATTGCAGTAGAGACTTGGTGGAACCCGAACAATAAACCCCAAAATCGCCAGTTACAACCCCTCGCAGAAATAAAACGTAACAGATGCTGGTGTGTGAGACAGGGACGCACCGGTGAGGTCCGGGAGGATGGAGGGCAGGGGCGGGGCAGGCAGGGGGTCAACCACTCTCCGAGGGGCGCAAAGGCAGACGTGAGATTATAGAAACAACACAAATGCAGCGACTGCACAGGGGCTGTGACGGCACTGCGGAGCGGGGGCCCGGGAAGGATGGTGCGCAGGACCCTCTGTGCACTTCCAGGAGCGGGCACCGCTCTGCCCCAGCAGCACAGCCGTGATCCCTCTCGGTTCCCCCAGGGACCGCCCTCCGTGAAGGCAGCGCAGCGCCGTTCCCTCAGCCCCGGGAGCCGCGTCCGGCCAGCCCGGGTCGCGCCGGGCGGGAAG